>RJWM01010137.1:24015-64963 GCA_004363535.1 Dasyprocta punctata
TTTTTTTTTTTTTTTTTTTTTTTTTTTTTTTTTTTTTTTTTTTTTTTTTTTTTTTTTTTTTTTTTTTTTTTTTTTTTTTTTTTTTGCGGCACCGGGGATTGAACTCACAGCCTCGCGCCTGCCAGGGCAGGCGCTTAAGGCACTGAGCCAAACTCCCGGCCCTGGTTTTTTGAGGCAGGGTCGCACTATGTAGCTCAGGCCGGCCTTGCGCTCTCGTTGTAGCCCAAGCCGGCCTTGAACTCACAACGCTCCGCCTACCTCAGCCTCCCGAGTGCTGGGATTAAAGGCGTGTGCCACCACGCCCGGCTCCTGTTCAGAAAGTCTTGCCTACACCTTTGACTTTAAGAGTTTTACCTATTTTATCTTTTGGCAAGTTAATGGCTTATATTCTAATCCTTAGATCATTGATCAGTTTTGATCCTCCTTCAGTATATGGTGAGAGGTATGTGTCGAGAAGCAAACTTCAGCATAGAGATTGCTAGTTTGCACCAACCGTTTTTTAAAAAGGCTATCTTTCCTCCAAGCTTTTGGCCCCTTTGTCAAAGGTCCTATAGCTGACTGTGTCCAGGGATGTTTCTGAATCCTCTATACAAGTTCTTTCATGTGCATGTCTATTTTAGTTTCTGTACCATGTCATTTCTATCACTCTAACTTTGGACTATAACTTGAAAGGTATTGTGATGCCTCCTGGTTTGGTCTGGTTACCCAAGATAGCTTTTGCTATTCTGAGCCTATTTTGGTTTCATATAAATTTTGGGACTTTCACCCCATTATATGAGGGATGCTACTGGTATTTTGATTGGGATTACTTTTAATCTATCAGTTTTGAAAGTATGACCATTTTGACAATATAAATTCTGCCCACTCAGGAAGAAGGACATCTCTCCATTTTCTGCTTTTCAATCTCCTTTTTCAGAGAACTGCAGCTTTCACAATAGAGGCTTTTAACTTCCATGGATAGGTTAGCTGTAAGTCTTTAATTTTTATTGATGGTATGGTGAATCTTTTCCTTGTTCTAAATTCATTCTTCTTGAATTTATTCTTTGTACCCAAATGTTAATGATTTTTGTGTCACTCTTGTATGCAGCTATGTTGTTGAAATTGGTGATGAATTCTAAGAGGTTTTTGGTGCAATCCATTGGTCCCTCTATGTAAAATATCATATCATCTGCATATAATAATATTTTGATTCTTTTGTAGATTTATACCTTTCATTTTTTTCTCTTGTCTCATTTTTCTGGCTAATATTTTAAGTACCATGTTGAACTGAATTGGTGATTGTGGTCAGGTTTGTATTGTTCCTGACTTCACAGAAGAAGTTTTCAGTTTTTTTCTCATTTAATAAGGTATTTGCAACTAGTTTTTCATAAGTTCCTTGTATTAGATTTGGTAAGGTCTTTCTATACCTATTTTCTTCAGAGTTGTTATCTTTCAATATTATCTCTCTCTTTTTCTACTTCCCTCTATTTCCATTTTTGGAAAAATGTAACCCCCAAGAAATTTAATGTGTTACAGTATAAGTTGATGTCCTAGTTTTCTTATAGTAACTCAGCAAAATTTTTCTCGCAAATCAGACACCATCATAGATTTTACCCTTTACAGTATGACATTTAATCATATTCAGTTGTGATTTCCTTAACACTTGCTTTTGATAACAATTTTCCTTCTTTAATACTTGTAAAATAGCTAATATAAATTTATTTTTAAATGTTTTTATCCCAAATTTCTAATACTAATTTCAGTTTAAAGTCATTTATATCTGTGTTTTCTACTTTTTTCTTATGTCGTGGAAACATTGCCTTTTAATAAGCTAATTATCACAACAAAAAACTTATCAAAGCAAGTACAAACATTTTACTTTTTACAGAATTTCTGTTTTCATATTTTCTTGCATTAATTCTCATATTCATTTGTTTACTCTATGTAACAACTATTTTAACATAATTACTTCTACTTTGTTTAGTGTTGTAGACACCTTCTCCTTTTCCATTAATGCCTGTAATGTTGATGATCTAGTTTCAACCTACCCAATTTTAGAGCAAATTTTAACGTTTGGATGAGTGATATGTTCTTTACTTTCTATCTTTCCATACTCATCATTTCATAGCTTGAGACTGTAACTTTGAAACTACAAATAATACCAATAATTAGTATTTATATGGTATAATAATATATTATAATAAGCCTATCCTGGGGCTGTTGATCTTTTCTGTGGGTCTGTGTTATCTCCCAAATGTGATTTCAGGTCACAGCTGAATCCATCACCTGGACAACTTGTGGCCACCTTGCTTTTGCCTATCTTGTGTCTTGCAGTCCTGCACTTGAAGAACCCAGAGGAGTCTACACCATATCATTGTGAGGATAGCCATCTTCTTGAACTTTGTTAACTTAGTACTCTTGTTTGCACTGCCAGTTGAGTTGGGGAGAGAAGATTTGCTGAGTAAGCTGCTGCTCTTTTGTTAGTCAATCAGGGTGCCATGGGTTACACCAGGAGACAGAGTCTTGATTAAAATTCGGAAGGAGAGACACCTACAGCCAAAATGGGAGAGGCCACAAGAGGTAATTTTATTCATGCCTACTGCCCTCAAATTTACAGGTCACACATCGTGGATTCATCATTCCAGAGCCAAGAGGTGCACTCCTGAGAATCCAGTGATGCGGCCAGCTACATCAGAGACTGTCACACTGTAACATTCTCAGAGACTCCAACAGAAGCTCACAGCGACCAGACCAATGTCATGAAACCTGTTAGTATCCTCATCCTGTGCAGCCTTCTCCCAAGACTGATCTCCACAGAAATTATGTGTCACTGCACTGTGACTAGACATCCTCAAGTCACATTGAATATATCCTTGTGATTCACAGGATAATGTAGATAGTTTTTTCCCAGTGCGAGCTCTGGACCTGTACTAGTGGAATGGTCCTAATAGGGGTCAATTTCTTACATGTTCTATTGAAGGAAAAGATCTACTTGCAATAGAAAAGATAGTAAAAACTGATTTCCATTTTTGTCCAGAAACCCCAGGAGATTGTCATGACCCCCATAAACTGCACTGCCTGTGCTGGGGATATGAAGCCATAAGACCTTGTGGGGGGTGTATATGAACAGGAAATACAAGAAAAATGGTGGGTTCAAAATGATAAGCAGCTTATAGTCTATAGCAACAAAGCCCAACCTGTATGGATAGTCTAAACTTCCCTCATTTCATGTGTGTTAAAATCATGCTCAAAACCCCAGCAATGCCAAGTGGCTAACAGGACAAACTTGGGGTGTCTGAATGTATACTTGTGGCACTGGGGGTGGGTACCCTGGTATTCTTGTCAACATTAAAAAACTATTATGATGCCTAAGTCCCCAGCTAACCCTTTTCCTGTGTCTTTACCTGAATTGCTTACAGAACTAGAAAAACAACATACTCCAGAAATAAAACAGACACCCATCACAGACTAATAAATAAATAAATAAATAAATAAATAAATCAAGATTTGACCTGTGACAACAGAGTTCATGAACAGGTATCTGCAAAACGTTAAACAAAATTCATCACTAAACTTTCTAACTTTCTGTTTGCTAAAAATTTTTGGTTGTATGTAAAACCTAGCCCACCATTTTATGAGGTCTTTGCCTCCCCTGAAAGGCTGACTCCCAGCCAGACAGACTGCACCCCACAGGAAGAAACATCCCTTCCCTTACTCTTGATAGAAACTATATATGTGCGTGGTTTTTGTGTGGGTACTGGAAATCATCAAATCACAGGTAACCAGACTTTGCCCCTGAGCCAGACATACTAGGCCCCAACTGGATCTTGGTCCCGTGTTGCACCGGGTTATTTAAGCGTTTATATCAAAGACAAGCTGACAGGGACCTTGTTCCCTGGCACTATTGCTTTCCTGTGTACTGACTCTGAAAGGACGAAAAGGGTTTAGACTACTATCCTTAAACTAACACTTGCATGTTTGAAGCACCCCAGTACTCCTTTCAGCTCTGCTGGGAGCAATCGTGGTCAGTACCACTGCTGTAGGAGCAGGAGTCCTAGTTCACACAAAAACAAGATTACAAAGAGTTACTAACCTAACTCAGGCTATAAAAGAAGATCTGACTGGGGTATAATATGCAGTCTAGCAGCTGAATGACCAAGCTAACTCCTTAGCAGAGGTGGTTTTACAAAACAGGACAGGGCTCGATCTTCTCTTCCTGGAACAAGAAAGGCTATGTGCAGTCCTAGGGAAAAAATGTTGTTTTTATGCAAATATAAGAGGAATTATGATAGACACCTTAGACAAGTTAAATAAGAGGCTCCATGAGCAAGTGAAAATCTAACAAAATAATCAAGGAGGATATAGCAATTATTTAACTAAAATCCCTGGGTGACTTCCCTGATCACTGGCCTTGCAGTGCCAATAATAATAATAATGATACTAACTTTGCGCCTTTCATAATTCACTGGAGCAGACTCCTGTAAACCAAGTACAACTTATAGTTCTAACTACAACTACAGAGTATAAGCCCCATGACCAAATAAAGGACTATATATGTCATAAGTAAAAAATAAAAAAAAATAAATATGTATGTCCTTGAGGGGGGAATAACATGGCAAAAGTGACTCCATTTTTGTTTCAGGGATCCATTTTAGTTTGCAGTTAAGCTTTGGATGAACTCACTCCTCAAGACCACCTCCCAGTTAACCATAAAACCCACAAGGGAGAAACAAATGATTCCATCAAACAACAGACATGCTGACCCCTGCACCCAATGTGTTCAATTGACGACTCAGATATTTGAAGAAGACCTTATGGCAGGCCTGTACATTTGCAAGGGAAGTAAGATAGCTGCTATAGTTACCAAGAAACTTGTTAAACGTATAAAAACCCCTGAGAACAAAGCCTCAGAAGTGGTGCCTTAGTTGATTGCTGACCACATTGTCTGCCTACTAATTAATAAAGCTTGCTTGCATTGGTTCTCAGCCTCTGTGTCTCTTGCATTTCTGCCATAAAAATCCATACATACAGTAAGAATAGGTGGGGCGAAGGCAGAAAAGAAAAATCTGAATAATGTTTTTTTAAATTTTGACCCAGAAAAAAATATCTGTGAATTTGGGACAAACAGAGGTATAACTGCTAAAGAGAATGCTGTCATTAAAAAGATAAAATGAAAGATAACTTGAGGGCATCTTAGGACTGATCAAGTCCCCGCTCATTGAAGGCTCAAGTGTGCAAAATTGTGAAACTTTCATGTGAGAGTCCCTCAAGCCCCTGTTAGAGAAGGGGGTCCTAGGAAACTGGTTCCCCTGTATTTGTTTCATTGCGCACAGCAATGCAGGCACACAGGATACCATGGCCATGAACAGGTGGCCTTGGGATGCTTGCTGCTGACAGCACATTAGACATCTTACACAGGCCATATGTTGTGATGACAGGGACCCCACACAGGCCCTTGGTATCTCCAACAGATGCTACACCAGTGAGATGCAATTTCCAACCCAGTTTCAGTTGTATGTATGTTAACCAAATATAAAAGAGAGGAATACATTATACTTGGAAGACAGTTTTACACTACATTGTATTTAATGTTTTTTCTGTAATAAAAAATAAAAAATGAAAAGCAGCATTCTTGATTTCGATGTATTAAAACAGTTATAAACATGTTTCTGTACATCAGCAGAACTAGAAAATGTAATGGAAAAAATATTTCATGCACTAGACCTACAAATCAGGAAATAACCAGAAGCATTTCTATGTAGTGATACAAATAATTTTAACAGAAACAAACACAAAAACATACAATCATTTATTTGCTTACTTTTTTGGTACCTGTGAGTGAACCAAGAGCCTCATCCATGGTACACGAAGGCCATCCACATTTGGAGTCTGTCCCCAGCCCCTTTTACCTTATTTCAAGTCAGGGTCTTACTAAGTTGCCAGGATGGTCTTGAATTTGCAATCCACCACCTAAGCCTCCCAGAAAGCAGAAATACAGCATGTGCCACTATGCATGGCAAAAAATACACTATGCATTTAAGAGAAATGAAGCATATAGAGGGATACATGAAGCACATTGTGTAGGGAACCTCAAGATATTAAAAACAACAGTTCTGCTCAACTGAAAAAGTGCACAGTTGCTACGGGAAGTGTACAGGACGGATGATGATCAGAAGCCCACAAGCACTGGACAGCCCAGCCACCCCTCACTGCTCTAGGACTGTGGCTCCTCTTGGTTTGTCTTCAGGTCCGTCATGTAAGAAACCATCATGAGCCAGTGACAGTGAAAATGTACGGCAGTGTTTGTGTTACATGAGTTTGTGAAATAGCTTACCACTGTGTCAGCTACAAGAAATATTTCTTGGATTTTTCTGTCCTTATTACATGAGTGAAAGAGAATAGAATGTTTTAGGGAGTTGGTATGATGCAAAAGAAGGGGATTTAATTGCCATCCAGAGAAGGAAGCCAATTCTGTCTCTATTTCTAGAAGAGGAGATGAGAGACAATGCAAACTTGTATAGTTA
The DNA here is from genome assembly GCA_004363535.1 of Dasyprocta punctata. Lineage (NCBI taxonomy): Eukaryota > Metazoa > Chordata > Mammalia > Rodentia > Dasyproctidae > Dasyprocta > Dasyprocta punctata. Next base: position 30,519 of record RJWM01010137.1, read on the forward strand.
AAGACAGAGGACTGGATTCCCTGAGAGATAAAACTAATTTTTCTCTTTATATTTATTTACCAATGATAATAAAGATTAAGATTCTGGTAGGTGCTGGTTTTTTCATGATGGAAATATAAAAATATGCAAGATTTACATTTTGCCTTCCCCGGGAAACGTTGTCATTGGAAATACAGACTGTTCACACCAGTGCTGCCAAGGTGAGGTAAGGAGACTAGTTAGCCTGGCGAGAGTGTGTGCAGGCACGTGGCAACATTTCTGCTGAACATGGTGGAACTGGCTTTCTTGCTTCCTTCCTTTCTTTCTTTCTTTTTCTTGAAGTGGGAAACAAACTCACCACTTCACACTTGCCAGGCAAGTGCGTGCTGCTGAGCTATATCCCCAGCCCCTTGAGTTCATTCCTCCATGTTTTTTGCTAAGAATTTTATAAAAATTCTTTAATTTTATCTCTACAATATTTCATTGAGGAAGGTGGTATGATTCTATTTTTACGGATAATATTCTGGAGGCTGAAAAGCTAATGAACTGCCTCCACTACTGATAAGAAATATTACAAAATGTTTTATTCTCACTACTATATGATTATTAATGTCCAAAGATACCAGATGAGAGGAAGAAACTAGTGGTGGCTGGAACTCAGCAGGAAAATACCAGCAGACAACCCCTAGGACAGAACCAAATTATTTCTCAAAGAGCAGATGTGGGCCACAGTGTCTTCTGTGTTAACAATCCTAACTAGCCCTTATTAACAGTTGCTTTATGTTATGGTTGATACATTGTGTCAACAGGAGAGGTTTAGAAGTTTAACTGAGAAACTCAGCAGGGAGCCAGAATCCTTACTCTGTAAACATCCTCATCCTGTGCAAGAGGAGGGCACAGAGATTTTGAGAGTCTTACACCTGTACTGGAAGGGGGACTGTATACACTATAAGGGAGGAAAAAGAGGCTTGTCTCTCACTTTGCTATGGCTTCTGCCTTAAAGTGTTGCCCCAGGGTCATGCCACCTTGCCTTGAAACCAGCTGATTACGAACTGAAACCTCCAAAAACTGTAAGCTAAATAAATTTTCCTTCCTTCATTTTGGGTTTTAGGTATTTTGGCCCAGCAACAAGGGGAAAGTAAAAGTAACCAAGTCAAAATTTGGTACCCATTGAAGTGAGGTTGTTGCTATGACTATTCCTGATTATGTGTTTCAAGAGCCTTTGAGAATGGCTTGTGGGAAGAGTTTGGAAAGGTTTGGAGATGTCACCTGAATGTATAGAGCTGGAATGCCTTAGGCTGTTCTGCATGGCAGATTCTTGTCAGAGCTCAGGAGACCAGGAGGCTGATAGATTTCCTGCCAGCAGAGGCCAGGCTCAGAAGGTTTCTGCTAGAAACAAGAACTACATTGGTTGTTGGACTCCACACACTGTGTGTTATGGCTTGGCAGACAGTTTGTCTGCATTTTGCTCATGCCCAGAGACTTTGCCTGGGACTAAGATTAAGGACAGTCGACTAATTAATATGGCAGAAGAAATTTCAAGGCAGTCAAATGTAGAGGCCATGGCATGACTATTTTGGGGGGCTTTGAGCCAGATTTATGTTGTGAATTAAGAGCAAAAATCCCAGTAGGATGATTTAAAACACTGTGAGTTTGGCCAGAAAGGAAGCTCCAGTAAAGCTGTGGTCCATAAAGACAGAGTTGAGATCTCCATCGCTGAGAAGGAACAGGAGAATAAAAAAGATGGTCTGTAGGCATCATAGAAAGAAGCAGCTTTTCCCTAAACTTTGCAGCCTCAAAATTGCAAAAGTAGAAGATTCTGCTTGGAGAAGAAAGTCACAGAGCACCATGTTCCAGAATGGTGGTGGTGGCTGCACCAGGTTCCAGAACAGCAGTGGTATAGTGAATCTGTTCCTCACAATCAGACTGAGAGTGCCCAGTGATCCAGGCACTCGACCCCTACAGCCAAGAGAGAAAAAAGCCTGGCTACTGCTCCAGCTAGCAGCAGACCTCAGCATCATACATGTGGTGCTGCTTTTAGGTGCATACAGAATGCAAGAATTCTGAGCTTGAAAAGACTTCCACCATGATTTTAGAAGGCCTGGGAGGCCAGGCAGTGTGAAACCTGCAAGGAGGGAGCAAAGTCAGTCAAGAGAGAAGCTGTGAGATCAGTAACTACCAGAAGTGCCATAGGGGTAGAGTCACACAAACCCTTTGGGGCTCACAGTTTGCTATATATTACCTCAAAAGGTGCACTGGAACTACAGGACTTAATGTTTGCCTTGCTGGATTTTGGACTTGCTTTGTCTCAATCCTTTGTATCCTCCTATTTGTGACTTTGGGAATAAAATGTGTTTGTCTTGTACCATTGCATGTTGGAAGTGTTTAACTTTGTTTTCATTTGTACAGGCATATACAGTTAAGAGTTTGCTTGCATCCTGGAAGAAACTTGGGACTTGAACTTTTCAGCAATGCTGAACATGTTAGGACTTTGGCAACTCTTGCAAATGGACTAAATGCCTCTTGCATAAAGTCTTTGGGAGACCAGGGGCAAAATGTTATAGTTCTAATGTAATATAATATTGATAGACTTAATGCTGGTCCTTAAGGATTGTTAAACTGTGTTATAATGTTCAAGTTGCAAAAGGCTAAGAAAAAACATGCCTTTGTATCTGGAGGCTGGTTTAAAGAAATAAGTGTGGTTGCCAAATTGACAAGGGGTGAATTGTTATGGTGGATATAATGTGTCAACTTGAGAAGTTTAGAAGTTTAACTGAGAGACTCAGCAGAGAGCCAGGGTCCTTACTTTGTAAACATCCTCATCCCATGCAAGAAGGAGGGCACAGAAATTTTGTGAGAGCTACAGCTGCGGGGTGGGGGTGGGGTTGCTGTGTACACTGTAAGGGAGGAAAAAGAGGCTTGTTCCCCTCTTTTGCTCTGGCTGCTACATTGAAGTGTTTTCCCAGTGCCATGTCACCCTGACTTGGAACAGCTGATTATGGACTGAAACCTCCAAAAACTGTAAGCTAAATAAACCTTTCCTTCCTTTGTTTTGGGTGTTGTGTATTTTGTCCCAGCAATGAGAGAAAAGTAAAAGTAACCAAGACACTTTACTTTCACCATTCACTTTAAAATCTGTACATATATTTGAAATTGTTTTGCTAAATTTCAGATAGACCAAAAATTGCTTACAATAAATTTGTTAGTTATATTAAACTATTACCTGCAGTGTGAATAGCAGAAAGACTCTCCTCTGCTCACATTGCATTTTTTGCTCCATTTTGTAGACAATGACTCTCCCGGTGTTGATGCACTTCTCACATGGAGCGATGTGGGGTGAAATCTTCAGTACTAGAATCCTGAAGATACTCCTCTGTGATCCACCTTGTTCACTGATCTTTGTCTCGTGAGGTTCTTTGGTGCCTCTGCTTGCAGCAGTGGTGACAACTTTCACTGTCAGTGCTGTTTTGGATTGAGTTTTACTATTAGAAATGGAAGTTCTCAACTTACATTCACTGGCAGGAGATACTTTTATCATTCTTTAGTTATTCCTGACACAAAATAGAAAAATCTGTTTGACAAGCACAGTTGATTAAGGAAAGCAACAAACATCACTCTACAGAATGATTTAATTTTAATCAAATTAGGACCACTCCATTTTCTCTTCCTTTATCTCATTTGGTGACATTTCAAAGTGTGGCCTTGATTTCCATTATTTATGGGTGATTATTGCAATGAGTGTACACATAGTTTCAGGGTCATAAAATATGATGCTACAGAAATGACACAGTCAAAGCAAAGACTGGGAAACTAGACTTGAGGCTAAAACTTAGAAATGACATTAAAAAGTCTAAGCAAATGAGCTATCTGTCCCTCAAATTGATGAAATTTATTTTCAAGAAAAATAATTAGATGAAATAAAAATATGATCGCTCAGGCTTGCCCTGGCAAAACTGTTGCTCCGAACTTGCAGACAGACCTAGGGTCCAGGCAGTATCACACCAGGGTACACTCTGCCTAGCTGCCTGGGACCGGGAGGCCTTGGCTCCCACCCAGTTAAGGCAGAGGCTCCACTGGCAGGCCCTGGGAGGCTGCCCTCACTTGCTGCATGCAGGGCCCAGCCCTACTGGGTCTCGTGATTCACTGCGACCCAAGAATTAGTGCAAAGCTCAGGGGAATGTCCAGCCAGCCTCGCAGGACAAAGAGGTATGCAACCCATCCCAGATCAGTTCAGGACCCCAGAGCTGCTCATCAGAGACTGACCAACATAGCTGCAGGGACTTGGAAAGCTTGGGCTCTCCCCAACAGAGTGCAGAGCACACACCAGCTCCATACTTCAGTGGAACGGCTTGTGCGTGTGCCATCCCAGAGCTTGCTCTCGGACCCCCACCCAGCCAGGTTGATCCCGGCACTGTAGGCCTGGGACTTGCCCAGGGTTACCCTGGCACAGCTGTTGCTCTGAACTTGCAGACAGACCCAGGGTCCGGGCAGCATCACTCCGGGGTACACTCTGCCTAGCTGCCTGGGACCGGGAGGACTTGGCCCCCACCCAGTTAAGGCAGAGGCTCCACTGGTATGCCCCAGGAGGCTGCCTTCCCTTGCTGCACACAGGACCCAGCTCTACCAGGTCACACGATTCAGCATGACACAAGAATCAGCGCAAACCTCAGGGGAACGCCCAGCCAGCCTCGCAGCACACAAAGCCACATAGGTTCTAGAAAAAAACGACAAAACGAAAGACCAAGAGGCAGTCTCAGTCCCCCAGCACACAAAGAACAAACCCAAGAGACACAGAAATGGAAGACAGTGGGAGTCACGCAAATGGACTTTCTGAAATGATAGAAAATGCAATAAAGAAACAGCTTGATGAAGTTATAGAGAAATTCAAATTAGAAATATTCTCGCAGCTAAAAAATGAAATGAGAATCATTACGAAAGAAATGTGTGTATCTAAAGAAGAGCAAGATAAAAAATAGAAGAACTTAGGAAAATGATCGACACCCTGAATGAACAATATAAGACACAAACAGAATGCATGAAACAGATGCAAAGGGAAAGGCAAGAAATGAAAAACTCCATGGAAAGTTTGAAAAACCCCTTAAATGAGGCTGAAGATAGAATCTCAGATCTTGAAGACAGCATGGGAGATCAGGGCCACGAAAGAAAAGATCTCCTAAAAATAGTAAGGAACCAAGAAACAACAATTCAAAAGTTGCAAGACGATGCCAAGAGAAATAACATAAGATTAATAGGCATCAATGAAAAAGTAGGGGTCAACATTAATGACCTGCGAAGACTATTCACAGAAATAATAGCTGAAAACTTTCCAAACATGGGAAGAGAATCTGAAATACAGGTAACTGAGGCATACAGAACCCCAATTAACCACAACCAAAATAAATCCTCACCCAGACATATAATAATAAGGGTATCACAAATACAGCACAAGAACAAAATACAAAAAGCTGTCAGAGAAAAGAAACAGATTATCTATGAAGAAAAGTCTATCAGAATCACGGCAGACTTCTCAACACAAACCATTAAGTTAAGAAGAGCTTGGAGTAAAGTATTCCAAATCCTGAAAGAAATCAACTTTCAACCCAGACTGATGTACCCTGCAAAACTATCCTTAAAAATTGATGGAGAAATAAGATACTTTCATGACAAAGAACAACTGAAGAAATTTATGGCCACCAAACCAACACTACAAAGAGTACTGAAAGACACTCTAGAAAGAGACAAAGATAGCCACAATCTTAAGAACAACAACCAAAGAAAACCACTAAGCAGGGCAAATAATTAAACAGAAAAGTAAAAAACCAACAACAGAAAGATATCATGACAGGAATGAGCCAGTACATATCAGTTTTATCAATCAATGTAAATGGTCTCAACTCACCAATAAAAAGCAACAGACTAGCAGAGTGGGTTAGGAAACAAAATCCAACAATATGCTGTGTACAAGAAACACATCTCACTCAAAAGGAAATTCACAGACTAAAAACCAAACGCTGGAAAACAATACTTCATGCAACAGGAACCCAGAAAAAGGCAGAGGTAGCTATTATGTTTGCAGACAATGCAAACTTCAAACCGAGAATGATCAAAAGAGATAAAAAAGGTCACTACATACTTGTTAGGGGAAAACTTCAAGAGGAAGAGATTACAATCATGAATATATATGCACCGAATATGGGAGCACCCAACTATGTAAGACAATTCTTAATAGACATGAAAAACCAAATAAACAATAATACAGTTATAACAGGGGACCTTAACAACCCATTGTCACAGAGAGATAGATCAACCAAAAAAAATCAACAAAGAAATAGCAGAACTGAATCAAGCTTGTGAACAAATGGACCTAGTAGATGTATCCCGAGTATTCCACCCATCAACATCAGAATACACATTCTTCTCAGCTGCACATGGGTCATTCTCTAAAATAGATCATATACTGGTTCACAAAACAAGCTTAAGTAAATGCAAATGAACTGAAATAATTCCATGCTTATTATCTGACCACAGCACAGTAAAATTGGAAATGAATGACAAAAAAACCCTACAATAACCATATAAACACATGGAAATTAAAAAATACCCTCCTACATAACCAACGGGTCACAGAAGAAGTTAAATAAGAAATTAAACAGTATCTACAATTGAATGAAAATGCAAATACAAATTACCGGAACCTGTGGGATACAATGAAAGCAGTCCTCAGAGGGAAATTTATAGCACTAAACTCTCATATCAGAAAAACGGAAAGAACACACATAAACAACCTAATACTGCACCTCAATCTTCTAGAAAAAGAAGAGCAAGTCAAGTCCAAAGCCCAAAGAAGGGAGGAAATTATTAAGATGAGAGCAGAAATTAATGCAATTGAAACTAAGAAAACAATACAAAGAATTAATGAATTGAAAAGTTGGTTCGTTGAAAGAGTAAATAAAATTGATAAACCACTAGCCAACCTTATCAAGAAGAGGAAAGAAAAAACTCAGATCCATGCAATAAGAAATGAAAAGGCTGAAATCACTACGGACCCGGTGGAAATACAGAAGATCATCAACACCTACTTCAAAAACCTTTACTCACATAGATTTGATAACACAGAAGAAATGGACAGATTCCTAGAAACCTATGAACTACCAAAGCTGAATCAAGAAGACATAAAGTTGCTGAATAAGCCAATTTCAGCTAACGAAATTGAAAATGTAATTAAGACCATACCAACAAAGAAAAGCCCGGGCCCTGATGGATTCACTGCTGAATTCTATAAGAAATTTATGGAAGACTTAATGCCAACACTCCTCAAACTCTGCAATGAAATTGAAAGGGAAGAAATTCTCCCTAACTCATTCCTGGAAACAAGTATTACCCTAATACCAATACCAGAGAAAGACCCAACCAAAAAAGAAAATTACAGGCCAGTCTCCCTAATGAACATAGACGCAAAAATCCTCAATAAAATACTGACAAATAGAATACAGCAAGTTATCAGAAAGATTATGCACCACGATCAAGTGGGATTCATCCTAGGAATGCAGGGATGGTTCAACATTCAGAAATCAATACATGTAATACACCATATCAACAGGGCCAAGGACAAGAACCACATGATCATCTCAATAGATGCAGAAAAAGCTTTCAACACAATCCAACAACCATTCATGATCAAAACCCTACAGAAAATCAGAATAGATGTTCTCTACCTCAACCTGATAAAAGCTATACATCATAAACCAACAGCCAACATCTTACTAAATGGAGAAAAACTGAAAACTTTCAACCTAAAATCAGGAACAAGGATGTCCATTATCACCACTCCTATTCAATATAGTTCTGGAAATATTAGCCAGAGCAATTAGACAACAGAAAGAAATAAAGGGAATAAGAATAGGAAAGGAAGAAGTGAAATTATCATTATTTGCAGATGATATGATACTCTACATAGAAGACCCCCAAAAGTCCATTAGAAGACTTCTGGAAGTCATAAGCAAATTTAGTAATGTAGCTGGATACAAGGTGAACACTCAAAAATCAATAGCATTCCTGTACACAAACAACAAAGTCACTGAGAGAGAAATAAGGGAAACCATACCCTTCACTATAACATCCAAAAAAATGAAATACTTACGAATCAATTTAACAAAGGAAGTAAAAGATCTATACAGTGAAAATTACATTACTCTAAAGAAGAAAATCGACAAGATTTCAGAAAATGGAAAGATATTCCCTGTTCATGCATAGGAAGAACAAACATCATGAAAATGCCCATTCTCCCAAAATTATTATACAGATTCAATGCAATCCCAATCAAAATACCACTTGCCTACCTCACAGAACTAGAGAAAGCATTTCTGAAATTCATCTGGAACCAGAAAAGACCTAGAATAGCAAAGGCAATTCTGGGCAACAAAGGGAAGGCAGGAGGCATCACAATCCCCGACTTGAAACTATACTACAAAGCTACTGTGATAAAATCAGCATGGTGCTGAAATCAAAACAGACCTGAAGATCAATGGAATAGATTAGAAGACACAGCCACAACTACAAACACACTTAGCCACCTTATCTTTGACAAAGGGGCCAAACATGTACATTGGAAGAAGGGCAGCCTCTTTAACAAATGGTGCTGGAAAAACTGGCTTTCTATATGCTATAAACTAAAATTAGATCCATGCCTATCACCATGCACTAAAGCAAAGTCAAAATGGATCAAAGATCTGAATATAAAGACAGACACTAAACTTACTAGAAGACAGAGTAGGTAAAAATCTTGATGACATAGGAGTAGGCAGAGAGTTCAAGAACAAAAATCAGATTGCACAGGAAACACTTCCCAGAATCAACATGTGGGATCTCATCCTACTAAAAAGTTTTTGTACGTCAAAGGAAATCTCCAACAGAGTGAAAAGAAAACCCACGAAATGGGAAAATATCTTAGCCAATTGTCCATCAGACAAAGGACTTCTATCTGAAACATATAAAGAATTAAAAGAAATCAGGCCCCTAAAATTCAAGGACCCAATCCAAAAATGGGCATCTGAGATGAATACACACTTCTCGGAGAAAGAAATACAAATGGCAAATAAATATATGAAAAAATGTTCAACGTGAATGGTCATTCAGGAAATGCAAATTAAAACAATGCTGAGATTCCATCTCACTCCAGAAAGAATGGCCAAGATTAAAAAATCAACCAACAATAAATGCTGGAGGCCTGTGCGGAAAAAGGAACTCTTCTCCACTGTTGGTGTCAGTATAGACTGGTGCAGCCACTGTGGAAGTCAGTGTGGAGATTCCTCAAGAAGCTAAGATTAGAGATCCCTTTCAACCCAGCTATCCCACTTCTGGGCATTTTCCCAGAAGAATTGAAAACATCATACCACAGTGATATCTGTGCGCCCATGTTTACAGCAACCCAATTTGTAATAGCCAGATTTTGGAAACAACCCAAGTGCCCATCAATCAAAGAATGGATAAAAAAGATGTGGTATTTTTATACAATGGAGTACTACTCAGCTATTAAGAATGATTGCCTTGAGACTTTTTTAAGTAAATGGTCACGACTTGAGACCATACTTGTAAGTGAGATACATCAAACCCACATGTGTAAATACCGTATTGTCTCCCTAGTGTAAGAAATGGAAAAGTATATATGATCTAAAATCTATAATAAATACTATATAAGGGTAAAAACAGCTCAAAGAGCAAAAGTAAGTGGGAAGGGAAAAGGCAGAAAGAGAAAAGGGAAGAGGAAAAGATACAAACCTGTATCTATGTATATGTAAGATAACTAAAATGAACACACTGCTGAATGTATTCGTTATTGAGAAAGAACAATTAATACTCATATGATTAGATCAATTTTGCATGTCTGTATCTGTTAATGTAAGTAACCATTTTAAAGATAACGATACGCAATATTGTAACCATTGTCAAGTTTCTATCATTCGGTATTGTAAACCTGCAGTGTTACTGTTGTGTATTTACTCTAGTCATTTGTTTGTCTCTTTTGCTTGTTGTCTTTGTTATATATGTCTTTTTTCTTTTTTTCTTTGCTTAAATAAAAAAAATAAAAATAAAAAAAGATAAAAATATGAGATGACAAATAAAACTGAGGAAAAAAGTAAACTGGACAGGCAAAATATAAAGTATAAAATATCATTATAAATTTTCTCCAAATATTTAAATAAAACAATATATCAAAATTTCAAATCTACTCTGAAAAGATGGCTTATTATATCTCAAGCACCTAGCACACTGTTATTCAAAATACTCTACTTTGGTGACAAATTACAGAATTTATTTCCACAAAGATTCCTTTTTTGTAAGAATATGTATGGATATCTCTTTGAACCTGAGTTTTACATAAAACATACTTTAGGTTTATCTTTGCCCAGTACCCTAGACACTACACCTCTAAGTAGAGACTCACATATGAATCTCTAAAAATAAAGCATACTTTGGAAGAAAGTAAATGAAATAAAGATAGTATGAAAACAAAGAAATGCAATTTTTAAGTCACACATAGGAGGTGGGAAGAGGGGGACAGAGACCCGAGGGTAGTGGCTTCAATGTGCCCGTAGCTGGAGTCTCTCCCAAGGGCTCAGTCGTGGGAGTACCTCAGGGTACTAATGTGAGGAGGAGGAGGCACTGTAAGAAGTGGAGCCTCCTGAGAGGTCATCAGGTCACATTGCCCTCCTGGCAGAAGGGACAAAGTCTCCAGGGCCCTGTGCTAGTGTTTATGAGGCAGTGGTTAGAAGAAGCCACCCCTGGGCTGCTGCAGCTCCACTTTCTGCGTGCCCAGGGCTCCTTCCCTGCCCTGCACTCTACCAAAATGCACTCACCGTGCTGCATGACACACCTCCCGGGTCCTTGCCAGAGACAGTGGCACATGGAATTCTCACCTCCACGACCGTGAGCTAAGTAAGTCCATTTTCTTATAAAGCCTTCTCTTGCAGCCACTGAAATTAGCCCAAAATGCCATGGAATGCCAAAATGCTGAGAACCGGAGAAATCAGGCAGGGGCCAGGGAGGATTCTTGCCCAGAGGCTTTCAGGGAACAGTGGCCCCGCCAACACTTAGACCTTGGACATCCTAACTTCCCTATCCTGAGGGTGTGCATTTCTGCTGTTCTGCACCGCAGCCCCCCACTCTCCCCCCCACACACACACACCAGGAGTGGAATTTTAAGTAAACTGCAGCTTCAAGGTAGGAAAGTCATCCAAGGTCACGCTGTCTTTTTCACCAGGACCTCTTTTTCTTCCAGGCTTTTAAGTCTTAAATTGTAAGAGAATTGAAAATACAATAAGCTTATAAATCGGGCCTGAGCTTCTTTGAGAAAACTGTACATTTAAATATTCTACAATTTCACCCACAAGGAAATAGCATTAACTGGGTAAAGTATCTCTAAACTTTAGACATGCCAACAATTTTCCTTGGAAACTGGACCACCAACCTGCCAGATTCTAGGAGTCCACATCGGACATCATTTGACTTAGAAAACCCGAAGGCCACAGGAACCCCTAACCCCAGACCACAGTTCATCTCAGTCTTTGTCGCATTCTCCTTTCTGAGCGTGTATTTCTTTGATTGTTGCTTAATAAAATTGCCTACAGCTCTCACCAACTCATTCTGAAAGCTTTTCTTTGACAAGTCCATGGAGCTGTTTAGTGAGGGAACCTAAGTTGAGATCCCCACTCTCTCTGGAGAACTTATGTTACATTCATCTCATTAGCAGAGGCGAAATGTCTAGGTTTCTCAAGAGGAACACCATTCAAATCAGAATGTTAGTGAACCAATATCTACATGAATCTTCACACAGAAGGGACAGGGTAAGACTGTTTTCAGTCTCTTCAGCATGTTGCTACCGGAGTGCTATGGGCCCCACACTAAGATATTATGGTAAACTGCCACACTAAATGCACTGCCAGATGCAATTCCAAATGCCATGGGCAGCTACATCCAATGGGACAGGAAAGACTGTGAAGAGCATGTTAGTATAAGGTTGTAAAGGGAAATTTGAAGCAGTGAAGTGATTGAGAAAATACAATAAAATTAGTGGGCATTTACATAATTTATTCTTGAACTACTGATGTAACTGAGAAAACACAGATGGATATGAAACTCTTGTATTTGTTAACTTTTCTTTTTTAAGAATCATTGCCCCATGGAATTTAAAAGCTGTATGGTAGGAATGTCTGGATGATTCAGCAGAACTGTTCAGTGCTTTGCCAATTTATTCTCTGGGACAGAATGGTGCCCAGATGGGCAGCCCCTGTGTTGATGCAGGAGAAGCTCAGGTGTTTGCTGACTTGGCTAGGTAGTGGCCTTCTTGGAATAGCACTGCAGAGATCTGAGGAAGTCCATGGTGCAACTTTGTAATTCCCATAAATCTTGTTTAGTTAAATTGATTATAACAGTTCACAGGTTTAAGATTATTGAGATGTTTAGGATGTGATATTCTATATTGCTCTTCTTTAAATAGTTGAAGTGAGTTACTGAATGACCGCTGACACATACAAACCCCATCCTCCATTGGACCCAGCTCCTTGATGTGGATTGAGCTGTGCCAGTGGCCCTGTGGTGAGGTAATCCTCCTCCGTTCCCCCAAAGGCCCTGAGATGCCTATTTCTGAAGTTCACTGGACCTTAACCTAAGTCTTCAGTAACAAGCTCTATGCAGCTTCTGGAGAGATAGATAGATGATAGACAGACTGACAGACAGACAGAAAGACGGACAGTGTTCTACATACATCTGCAATCAAGGTGAACGTTCAGCCTGTGTCACACCTCATGATCACTTTCAAGAGTGACTTGCATTACTACTGAATACTGCTCTCCTCGGATCAGGAAATGTGTGTAACAGGGCTGCTCTTCTACCTTCCCAGTCCTTTGCGGGCACTTTTAAGTAGATTGGTGTCTCAGGTGACAGTCTTTCTTGAAATGAAATTAAAAAACAATTTTGAGGGTTTGTTTCATCAAAAAATACTCATACTTATACAAAACATTACACCTCAAAAATGTGCTTTACTACCACCCAATTTAAAAATTACATTCAGTGTCCTGAGGATAACCAAGACTCCTGTGGATTTCTTCTTGTTCCCTTGCTACTCTGAGCTTACTTAGCTTTTTTTTTTTTTTAAAGTCATTTAATCCCTTCACAAGATTGTGATGGGCAAACAAATGATAACTACACAGTCCCATCTGATTGTTTTATTCATGGTTCTTGTTTTGTGTTCTTTGACTTTTTTTTTTTTGTTGACTGAAATATTCTTTCCCAGAAGTAGTATTCCTTTTCATATGTGTTACTTATGTATTATTTAACATTACTATGAACTACAAATCTCTAAACTTTTGACCTTAAATTTTATGCTTGTTTCTATTTTATGCATTTGCTGCTTGCATTGATGGCTTTCCACTGTGTGCATATGATGTGAGGATCTTGTATTCTTGGTCTGTGTCTCTTCCACTTGCATTAGTCAAATTCCAGCAGCAGAACTAGGCTTCCAGTGACTCCTCCATCAAAAATAAGGAGCTGATGCAACTCCACTGCCTCAGGTCTTATCCTTCTTTGTCCACACAGGGTTTTCCTGTCACCGTCTTACCCTCCTCCTCACTGCACCCATGAGAAGGGGTTTTCTTTGCTTGCTGTGGTTGCTGCTCTTCCTGCAGGACCCAAAACACAGATGGAATTCAGCGAGTCCTGCTAATCAAGTTGATCTCAAGGTTTCCTGATTACCTTTCTTTAGTATTTATTCTGTATCCTCCACAGGAAACACTGTGTGTAATAGTTTCTTGGTGAATCCATAATCAAGTGCTCAGGATAGGCTTACCATAAAGGAAATGGTTTGTCTCAATTTTAGTGATGAGAAGCCTGAACCCAACTTGTCATCAAGGCTGATACTTCTGAGGCTAAGGAAGGAAAATCATATCCGGTGTTCTACAGCTTCCTGTCATTTCTGGCCTTGAGGCATTTCTCAGGTTAAATGTTTCATTCCAACCCCTGCCTCCTTACCCCAGGGCTCTCTGTCTGTCAGTGACCCCTTCTTCACAGAGTCATCTTCCTTGAGACCATCCATCGTTTTAGAGTAGGAATCAGCCTCACTGCAGTATACACTCACCTAATTAGTTACACTTTTATGACTCGATTTCCAAATAAATCCACATGCCCAGGTTCTCAGGAGATTATTATTTCAGCATATGTTTTTTTGGGGACACTAACGATGTGGATGTCTACAATGGCTATTAAGAAAAGGGTCCGTATTCTAGATTTACATAATTGCAGGCTTTTTCTCATTAAACCTTTTACTCTGTAAAACACTAAATGTAAATTAAAGCCAAATACTCTAAGTTGTAACATAATAAGCAAACAGAGATTTTGTCAACAACAGTGATAAAAGTGCCTTTTACCCTGATGATGAGGGCACAAATTTCACTTCTATTACTGTGTCAGCCAAATGGTGATTGAAAATATTTTTATCAATTTCCTGATGTATAAAGGATGTTATAGTTACTCTTTGCTTGTGGGACATATTGCTGTTGCAAAAACTCTATCTACAAATACTATTGCATATTGTCATTGTAATTTTCCAACTGAGAAAGTGGATGCTGACAGGAAATGTTCAGAACAAGCTCCTGAGGAGGAAAAATTTCCCAATTTCCTAAGTGAAAAACTTTTGAGTACAGCAGGTTTTACTCTGAGTTTGTGCTTATTAAGTTTTGAGTCTCTTAATTCATATTTTACTCTATTGATCAATAACCTACAGAAGTTTGTAGAATCAGACACTTTGTAAGACAAATGGTTAGAAGCTTACTAAATGAATAAACAATTTTCATCTTTTATGGTACTAGATGAAGTGTATGTTCATCATGGCCTGGGAAAATCAAACCTTCAACTCTGACTTCATCCTACTGGGAATTTTTAACCACAGCCCCACCCACACCTTCCTCTTCACACTGGTCCTGGCCATATTCACAGTGGCCTGCATGGGGAACACAGCCATGGTTCTGCTCATCTACCTGGATGCCCAGCTACACACGCCCATGTACTTCCTCCTCAGCCAGCTCTCCCTCATGGACCTCATGCTCATCTGCACCACTGTGCCCAAGATGGCCGTCAACTTCCTGTCTGGCAGGAAATCCATCTCTCTAGCAGGCTGTGCAACCCAGATCTTCTTCTATGTGTCCCTGCTTGGCGCTGAGTGTTTCCTGCTGGCTGTCATGGCTTATGATCGGTACATTGCCATTTGCCACCCTCTAAGATACACTCATCTCATGAGACCCAAAATTTGTGGACTTATGACTGCTTTTTCCTGGATCCTGGGCTCTAGTGATGGAATCATTGATGTTGTAGCTACATTTTCCTTCTCTTACTGTGGATCCCGGGAAATAGCCCACTTTTTTTGTGACTTCCCTTCCTTGCTAATCCACTCATGCAATGACACATCCACATTTGAAGAGATTATTTTTATTTGTTGTATTGTGATGATTGGTTTCCCTGTAGCAATCATCATTGCTTCCTACACCCGTGTTATTCAGGCTGTCATCAGCATGGGAACAGGACAGGGTCGCCACAAAGCTTTTTCCACCTGCTCCTCCCACCTCATGGTGGTAGGAATATACTATGGAACAGTGATGTTCATGTACATCCGGCCCACATCTGACAGATCCCCTACCCAGGACAAGATAGTGTCTATATTCTATGCCATCCTCACACCCATGCTGAATCCCCTCATCTACAGCCTGCGCAACAGAGAAGTCAGCAGAGCTTTCATGAAGGTATTAAGGTGGAGTAAGCTTTGAGAGTATGTTGTGTGATTAACTCTTTGATTGGTTTTGTACTACATTCTTTTTAATACTCCTCTTTCTTTCTTTCTTTCTTTCTTTCTGCATTCAGTTATAAACATATATTCATTGTGCACATATTTTTATAACAAATTTGTGGAAAAGTATTTTCATGTTATTTTAGATTTGGTGTGGGCTTTGCAGCAATATAGAAAGAGACAGTTGTGGGGTCATGGAGGCCTCCACCCAGATTCCAGAAGAAAGCCAGAGAGGCCAAACAGTATGCCCATGAGAAATCAGTGTGTGAGGCTGTGAGAGAAGACAAAAGTGAAGTGCAAACACCAGGAAAGTAGAAATTCCAAAGACATGAATCAGTGGTTTGGAAGAACCCAGAAACAGAGTGGAGTCAGTATGGTGGGGCTGCCCAAATCATATGGAGTTTGTCTCTCACTACATCTCACCCAGCGGCTGGGCAAGCTACTAAACGAAGTAATGTTTGCTGTTCTGTGTTTGGATGTTGCTTTGGTCTGTTTCCTTATTATTTTTCCCTTTTGGAATGG
Source organism: Dasyprocta punctata (assembly GCA_004363535.1). Classification (NCBI taxonomy): domain Eukaryota; kingdom Metazoa; phylum Chordata; class Mammalia; order Rodentia; family Dasyproctidae; genus Dasyprocta; species Dasyprocta punctata. Next base: position 46,852 of record RJWM01010137.1, read on the forward strand.
GAATGTTTATCTGGTTCCACTGTATGCCTGTAGTGTTTAGCTTTCATTTTGATTTTAACAGGGGCTCACAGCTAATATTTCATCTTGAGACTCAGATGAGAATTTGGACTTGGTATTTTCAGCAGTGATGAAGCTGCTAAACTTTGGCAATTCTTGGAGAAGGACTAAATGTATTTTGTATAAATAAAGAGATATGAGTCTTTTGCAGTCCAGGGCTGAAGTGGCATGGTTTAGATTCAAATGTCCTCCATGTGTTCAGACTTTGGGCTTTTAGAAGATGCTTGTTGAATCCAGAGCTGAAGGTTCTGCTAGCATGTGACACCTGGTCAAAGAAGCTCTTTACTGTTACCAAGACCTGCAAGGGTGAACCTCCCTACCTGGCTACTCCTTTACCTCTATGCCTCTGTGCTGACAAGATGCCATCAGCTTTTCTCATGGCAGGCTCTTCCAGCATATGCAGTTACTGCCTTAGAGTCAGCCAACCATGGGCAGTGTTCATGCATCAAAATCATCCTGTACCCATTTAGGTTAGAAGTGTTTTGTGTTTCATCCCAGTGAAAAAAAGTTACTTTCCAATTTTTGGTAAAGAAAATTCATTGAGATGCTACTAAAATATTTACCAGCCACTGCAAAGATGCCGTGGTCCAGCCGGGCTAGGTTCATAGAGTCCCTGAAGGTGGGCTGAGCATTGGCGTGTGGAGAACAGACACACAAACAGCTCAGAGACTGAGTGAATCTGCTTCATTTATTGCTTTTACTACTACTACTACCATTACTACTACTACTACTCTTTTGCAAGCTCTAACAGAATATTTTGTACTTTATTTTCTTGGCAGAGGTTGAAAGTTTAGATAAAAAGAATGAGATCAGCAGGTGTTTTATGGTTACATGGTTTCTATGGTTACATGATTTGTCAGCCTAGGCAGAGAGTTTATACTTAAAGACCATGAAGCATGTTTCTGTTATTAATAAATGCTCTGTTGTGGTAGCCTAGCTAAAAGCCTGCAAAACACAAGATTATATTTAGCCCTGATTTAACCCCCTTATCCCCCTGTGATGTTCTTGCAGCTGCAAGGATGTATTATCTACCCTGTCTCTTTCAAAACATAGTAACATATTGGCCTCTCCGTACAGAGGTTCCCAGACAGCCCCAGACAGCTGGTCATTACTATTATCCCAAACTTTTGATATGACCTTGATTTCACTGGTCCAACTCGATGTCAGACCATTACACCATTAATTGTAGAAAAACATTTTATTAATTATCCCTTTGTTCTTAGGGAGTTTCTGTACTTTGTTTACTAATTTTGTGCATGGGAAAGAAAGAAAGAAATTCTCCAAACGGGGTCAGAGCACAAGTTAACACAATAGTTCCCAAGAAGCATTAACCCATTCCCACAAAGCCAATTTTATGCTGCGGCCTTTTCTTAGAAGATGTCCTCCTTCCATGTTTGGAACTTGTCAGCAGAACATGGGTCTATCTTCTTCCATGTTTGGACCTTGTCAACAGAACATGGTTAGAGAAGGACGTGGCATCTCCCCCTTTTTTATTTTTTAATTTAAAAGCTTCCATTGAGTTCGGAGTGCCTTGATTGAAGAAAAGATTACTTTGAAGATGACTGGGAAAATAAAAATAATAATCAGAATTATTACGATGGAAACTCCCAAGTGAACAAAAGTTGGCTACCAGGTGGCAGAGTCAATGACACTTTGAATTGATGAGTATAAGCTCTTAGCTAAAGCATTATCAGCATTTAATTGCAGGGCATGACTTATGTCTGTAATTTTGTCTTGTAAAGCTTTAATATCTAAAGACATATTGGTATTACTCCATACCCCTTGAAGATGATTTTTTACCTTATACCATTGCTCTAAGGAATTGGAATATGGGAAAGGTGTGATGCAAATTCATTTGTAATTTGCATGACATTTGGTTGTTAATTGGTTCTTTAGGTTTTGAATTTGATTACCTATATATATAATTGTGTCTTCTAAGGCATTGATTCCCGTTTCTAATTTTTTTTATCTAATTTTTCTTGTATAGTTAAGGCCACTGTTACATTATGAGACAAGTCATTAACATGATTAGCAGTGTGGATTTCCTGTACTAAAGCAGTGGTGGAAGCAGTGAGAGAAGCAAGTATACTTATTAGAGCAGTAATTCCTAAAATAAGAGCTGCAACAAAGTCTCTAGGATGCATAAGTTGATTAAGTTTCTGAATTACATAGTATTCTGAATCATTATACCATTCTTCTTCCAACTTAACTGGGATCATAACATGTGACGGCTGATGTGTAATAAGAAAGGTATTGTAACTTTTAGGTAATTCTGAATTTATACAGTTAGTAAGCAAGCAAGTTGAACATGTAACATGGTAAGCAGAATTAGCAAGTATAATGTTCAGAATTTCATCATAGCCTACAAGAATAGCATGTGGGGTATTTACACAAGCTGCTATTGCTAAAGGGTCATGTTTGTTACTAGTTGGTCTATACAGTAACACCATATTGGTAGCAGCTAACAATCTAAACAATTCTGGATGTAAGTTTGTTTTGTTATTTTTAGGAGAGAAGCTTTGATAAATAGGTGTCACTCATCCTGGAGAGAACCATCTATGAATAGGTTCTCCATCTGTAGGCAAACTACTATTAACCACAAATTTATTAGGTTCTCTTGTGAAATACTTTGTATAATTATAATTTGGAGATGAATCTGAGAAATTCATAATGGTGATATGGTACCCATTGGCTTAAAAGTAATAACAGTGTGTTTAAATCCACAGTCAAGCCATCGGGGAAAACCAGTTTTCTTATTGATTGTCTTCCAGTAAAAATCCTTATCTGGATATTTAGTAATGCAAGATTCCAAGAGTAGGATGAAATCTGATTTTGTAATATTTATATAAGTTTTATTACAAGTATGATACCCCATTGTGACTAGACTCAATGTCCACACATATCTGAGGTTGTTTTTTTCTAGGGAATCAGTAACAAATGTTCTGTAATTAATAGGAAAGCATCCTGGTAGGGGGTGCCCTGTGGTAACAAAACACAAAGGGACATCATCTGAAAATCCTTCAAAGGTTAAGTTATAAATAGTCTTATGTGGAATGAAAGAATTGGGAATTCCTCCCATTAGGTCTATATTATTAGTAAATACTTTTAAGTTTTTCTCTCTCCATATAGTAAGATGTAAAAGAGAAGGATTGGGAACATAGGCCCAATAAGAATCGTGAGCTGAAACATGAGACACCTGATAAGCAAGCAATGCTAATATTGCCAGGAACAAAATAGTTGGAGTCTTAGGTTCTCCACTCAGGGAAACCACTGTTTCAGCACCTAAAGTGAGGCACTTTAATTGTCCCCACGTGGGTATACTGGCTGAATGAGTGGATTTTGCCTGTAAAGAGCAGGAAGGATCAAGTTTAAGCCCAGCCATTTTTACACCAAGTTGAGTGGTTTCTTCTGCTTCTTTATCCGGGGTCAATCTGAATGGTGTCTCCTTCTGTGGCCGCTGTGGCATCTTCTTTCTTTTCCTGGTAGGGACAGATGAGCCGGTCAGGGATCCAAATTGATGATTCTGCATTCTGTGGAAACACACAAGCATATCCTCATCCGGAAGTTAGTAATATGTCTGATCCAAATCTTTGATATGGCCTTTGTAAATTAGGTGAAGGTAAACTAAAGGCAAACCATTTACAATCTTTAGGATCCACAGGTATGGAAAGAAGCAGTCTTGTAAGTCTATTACACATATAAAGGTGTCTTTTGGAATTGCCACAGGTGAGGGCAATCCTGGTTGAAGAGCCCCCAAGTAATCATAGTTTTATTAATAGCTCTTAGATCCTGTAATAGTCTCCATTTTCCTGATTTCTTTTTGATAGCAAAAATAGGTGTATTTCATGGACTATTTGAAGGCTCTATATGTCCCAATTGTAATTGTTTATTTCTTAATTGAGTGGCTGCGTGTAATTTTTTCTGATTAAGAGGCCATTGCTCTACCCACATCAGTTCATCTGAATACCATTGAATTGAATCAGTATAGTAGGGAGCAGTGACCCTAATCATAAAAAAAGGAAGCTGGTTCATCAACTTCAGGAATTCCCAATGTCATATTGACCTGAGAGAGCAAATCTCTCCCCCACAAAGTGGATGGTAATGATGGAATGACATAAGGCTGAAATGTTCCATTTAATTTCCCCAACTTCTAATGAAATATACTCGAGTTACCAGCAATGTTTGTAGCCACCCCTAACCCAATAAGGGATGAAGTACTGTGTGTAGTAGGCCAAGCAGCAGGCCAGTCTTTTTTAGCTATACAGGAGACATCAGCTCCTGTATCTATGAGTTCCATAATTGTTTTTTCTCTATTATAATTTTTTCCATAGGTCTTTGATGTTGTATTTTTTGTACACAAGCTATTATATTGGAAAATCCAAATTCTTGATAATTTCTTTGGGGTATAAGAACTTTATTATTGCTCGTAATCATGGGCAGAAGGATCAGTTGTGCAATCCTCTGTCCCTGAAAAAGTTGAGTTTTTTTTTCTTTTTAGGGTTGACCATTACTTTTATTTCTACTTGATAGTCTGAATCTACTATTCCAGGAAACACACTTAATCCTGCTTTAGAACTAGAGCTTTTTCCTATTATTAAACCTAAAGTTCCAGAAGGAAATGGCCCAAAAGTCCCTGTATCCCACAACTGCAACCCTGTGTAGTCCATTAATCCATAACTGTAGTCAGCTACCAGTGTAGCTGGCAATTGTCAGAAGATGTTAGTGATTTGAGTTTCTTTTATAATATATTCCTTTAGCATTGTTTACATGCCTCTAGTAGTTGTATGTTTTCTGTAGGATATTCAAGACCAAGTTAAGGCGAGACCTGTTTTAAAAACAATCAATTTTTGTTATCTACCAAGGTCTGTTAAATCTCCTCAAGAAATGTCTTGGAATCCTACATAGCACCTCTTAGTTCTTGTCAGTGTCAGCCATTTGGATGAGTCACAGCCATTGCTTGACAAAGTTGCTTTCTGTGAAAGCCTAGGAGATTTTTGTCCTGGTGACTCTCCTTAGGCATGCCACACGCTGATGATCATTTTTCTCTGTGGTCTCATAGTCTCCTTGATCAGAAGACCAGGGACTCATTGAGTATTAGGTGTCACAGCAGAGGTTCTCTAATGTCCTGGGTCCACATTGACCTTGGAGGGCTAGGACCAAAATGTTGGCTATCCTCTTAGCCCATCTGTCTCTCCAATTGTTGGTCTCTAAACCTCAGGTGTTGAACATCCAGAAAAAAAGATTGTTGATAGTACAATGTAGTAGAAGCAGAAAGCATAGCATTATCATCTTATCAAACATTTTAGAACATAAAATAGAACCATTATTTTTTTAAAAGAACCATGGATGTTCTAGCATTTCAATACCTGTAGAATGTTGACAAAATAAAAAGAAAATAGAAATCAAAACCATACTTAATGTTGTAACATGACAATTATGATGACACATTTTTGTAAGCCTCCAAAATATACAAACTATTTATTTATGCAAATTATACAACTACAGTAGTACAGCAGATAGATGTCTTTGATCACGAAAAAGTCTGAAGAATACTCACCCATGCATTCTTCTTTATTAAGATCAAACCAAACTAAAACAAAAATACTTATGATGTACTTGAGAATAAAATTCAGCTACTAAGACATGACTGAAAAATAAGAAATGGGAGGATATCTGGAAAATCTTAAGTGACTATTGAACTGCCATTAAATATATCTAATAATTAAGAAACAACATAGGAGTATAAACTTTGGCAATATATTGATAACATCAAAAGTAACAAAATCAAGAGGTGGAAGGATGAAAAAGGAGAAGGCTTACATTCATTGCTACAATTGTGTGGATCCTAAAGTGATGTTAAATTTTTAATAATCTAGTCTCAATTTTAGACGTGCATATCGTGAAATAGTATTTCCTGTTCTGAATACATTTATTTAAATTTTAAGAATTCATTCAAATTCATTTCAGCTTCATTTGGCTTCTTCTTATTTCAATACTTATTTATAAAAAGAGCATATATTATATGTTAATAATGATAAAAACAGAGACACTTTTCCTTTCCATTTTTTTAACACACCTGAATTTGTATTTTTTTAAACATAAGATATCCCCTTTTGATCAATCATCCCTATCTCATACATAAAGGCTTTTGCCTAACTTGTTTACCTTTAGTGTGATGTACATCTCATAAGTTTTGTTACAGGCTGATGTCTTAATCTGAAACAAAATATTGTCACCATTAACAATCCCTGTTTTGCATTTTGGAAAACCTGTACATCTGGAAGCATGAATATACAAAAATATCATAGAGTTAATAGCAATCTATCATAGTTGTATGAAAACCTTTGTATAGGCATTTTTAAATCAAAAACCTTATTGTATTATTACTTTTTGATGATAACCAATGTGAACATATTACAATAATATTTTATATAACTTTAGTTGGGGGTGTCTCCCTTAAGGCTATGGAGATCACTGGGACCTCCAATCAATGACCAAGAGCTGGTTAAAAATGTTACCAGGTGGCCACTTTCTTATTCATCAATCAAAGTCCTGTCCAGCAATCCCCCCTCACCCTGAGGGATTTTGTTTAATAATCATCTTAATAATATATATATATATATATATATTTAAGACAACTCCAATTATAACATTTAACATATTATTTTTGAACAATGAGACACTCTCAAGTTATGATGAACAACAGGATACATTGCTTTTACATAACCAGTCTTAGCAACATTTGGACTAACTGGGAACCCAGGTGGAAGCATGCCTTTTAAGTCTATTATGCAAATTAAACTTTGATTAAATGATCCAACAATGTAAAAAAGGAGAAAAATTATTGAGCTCAAAATAAAAAGGAGCAGCTGTTTACAAAATGGACAAATGGACAACCAGATACACAGGCAGACTGACAAGCATCTTACACAATCAGAGTGCACTCAAATACATTTTAGCCAAATTGAATTATGCTAATTTTTACAATCATAGAATTTATAATTATAAATAGACTAGTCAGATTTATTGTAGGTCAATTAGCAGAGATGTCTTATAAAAGAATTTGGAAAGGACCAAATCTTTCCTATAATTAACATATTTTTATCATAGGACTTAGCATATACTCTTATCTACTTAGACTTCTGGTTTTATTGTTACCATCTTCTGGACATTTTGGACATAGAGAATTTGGTTTATTAGGGCACTGTTCCCCATTTTCCTCTGATCCATTGTTATTTTCAGAGCAATTTTTTCTTACATGACCCATTTTTCCACAATTAAAGCAGACTTTACCGGCATTTATCCTATTCCCATTTTGTTTGTTACCATTGTGGACCTCCTTTAAAAACTGACAGTAATTTTTTTCTTTTAGGGCTGTGGCCATGGCAACTCCCTGCACATAAGCAGGGGAAGCTTCCAGGCAAACCGGTATATAATCACTGATACTTAAAATCACTGATACTTTCTGTTCTACGTATAGGACGTAGCAAAGCTTGACATGTGAGATTAGCATTTTCAAAAGCCAATTGTTTCAAAATCATTTCTGCTGCTTCTGCATTTAATATAACCTTTTGGATGGTTTCCTCCAATAAGGTCAAAAAATCTTCATAAGGTTCTTGCAAACCCTGTTTAATATTGCTTGAAAAGGTGGTTTTAGTGTCAGTTGAAGGTAGCTGCTTCCAAGCTGAAACCACAAGTTTAGAGATTTCCCCTAGAACGGCACGCGACAGTTTCAATTGAGCCTGGGGAGGAAGATATTCTCCCGTAGCCATTAACATAGACATAGTCAAACCACCACATCCTTGTTTTAAAATACCCTGTTGAATCAGAAATTTAGCCTGCTCTTCATAATCAGCTTTCCATAACAAATAATTTCCAGGTTACAAACAGGATTTTGCAGTTTGTTGTCAATCATAAGAAGTCATCCACTCGCAAGCTACAGTGTCCACCAACTGCAAAGTATAAGGTGCAGTAGGACCAAAGTCGTTGACTGCCAACTTAAGTTCCTCTAATAATTTGAAAGGAAGGGGCTCCTATTGAGGAGGGTCATCCCCATCTCCAAATAAAACTGAGTAACAATGGAAGTCCTTATCTCTAACCCTCTTTGCCTGTTTAACAGCTCCCAAGAAGCCTATTTGGGTTGGCAAAATCCGAGAATTTTTACCGTATGATTGTCCTTTATTCTTGTTTTTCCTAAGTTTATTAGCCTTCTTTATATTTAAAAATATTTCATCATGATGATAGTTAGCAGCTTCCTCCTCTAATTCAGTTTCAAAATCCAAAGGAAGCTGTTCACCCTGTTCTTCCTCCTCCTCAGAGTCATCCTCCTCAGATGACTCAGAGGATTCATTCTCTTCCTTTTTCTCATTTAAATCATTGTAACTAGGAGCCCTATGTCCACTACATATTGGAGTTTTCTCATCTACCTGTTTAGCAAGGCAAACCATTTCATGATTTAAATCAAAACAATCCTTTAAAGCATTCCACAAGGAGACCGCATCTATTGGAATTCCTTCTGTTCCATTCAGATCATAATATTCTTTGATAGCTTTCCCTAATTTTATCCACATATCCAAATCTAGGGTGCCCACTTCAGGAAACCATGGAGCACATTCTTGTACAAAATGAAAGAAATCCCTTAACTGTTTATGGGAGACCTTTATGTCCCATTTTCCTAACATATGTCTAGTAATATCAATAAAAAGCCCTCTTGCTTTTGATTCTGATTACTCGCCCTACTTCCACTTGGTCTAGTTCTACCGAGGGGTCTGCAGCACCCACTGGCGAGAGCCTTATCTCAGCCTGAAAAGAGAAAAGAAAAGACTAAACTTCATGTTCCTGTTCCGGGCGCCACCTGCCATGGTCCAGCTAGGCTAGGTCCAGAGAGTCCCTGAAGGTGGGCTGAGCATCAGCTCATGGAGAACAGACACACAAACAGCTCAGAGACTGCTTGAATCTGCTTCGTTTATTGCTTCTGTTACTATGACTACCATTACTACTACTACTACTTTTGCAAGCTCTAACAGAATAATATATACTTTCCTTTTTGGCCAGGGTTGAAAGTTTAGATAAAAGAATAAAATCAACAGGTGTCTCTATGGTTACATGGTTTCTATGGTTATGTGATTCATCAGCATAGGCAGAAAATTTTAAGTTTAGTTAAAGACCTTGAAGCATGTTTTTGTTATTAGTAAATGCTCCATTGTAGTAGCCCAGCTAAAAACCTGCAAAACACAAGACCATATTCAGCCCTGATTTAGCCCCCCTATCTCCCTGTGATGTTCTTGCAGCTGCAAGGATGTGCTATCTACCCTGTCTCCCTCAAAACATAGTAGCATATTTGCCTCTCTGTATAGAGGTTCTCAGACAGCCCCAGACAGTTGGTCATTACTATTATCATTAAAGCTCCCAAACTTCTAATATAACCTTGATCTTGGTCTGACTCAATGTCAGACAATTACACCATTTGTAGAAAAACATTTTGTAAACTATTCCTTTGTTCTTAGGGAGTTTCTGTACATTGTTTACTAATTTTGTGCATGAGAAAGAAGGAAAGAAATTCTCCAAATTGTGTCAGAGCACAAATTAACACAATAGCTCCCAAAGTCAATTTTTATGCTGCGACCTTTTCTCAGAAGACACTCTCCATATTTGGAGCTTGTCAACAGAACACTGGTCTCTCTTTTTTCATGCTTGGACTTTGTCAACAGAACATGAGTAGAAAAGGGCATGGCACCCAAGTCTCTTCTAAGACTCAAGGCCAACTTTAGCTGCAAACATCTCTGTAGGAATGTAAAAGAAAAATTTAACTTCTATCTATAATGGCACAGAGTAAACATATCTATTCCCATTGGTAACCAGACATAATTCTTTAAAACATAGTTTTCAGTGGTAGATCAGTGAAAAGTTAACATGTCTTAATCTATTTGGATTTTTTATTTTTTATATTTTTTATTTTTTATCCAGTCTTTGATTGATGGGCACTTGGGAGTACTACTCAGCTGTTAAGAAAGATTGCATCGAGACTTTTATAAGTAAATGGACATGACTTGAGACCATACTCATAAGTGAGATAAATCAAACCCACATGTGTAAATACCATATTGTCTCCCTAATGTAAGAAACTGAAAAAGTATATATGATCCAAAATCTATAATAAATACTATGTAAGGGTAAAAAACTGCTCGAAGAGCAAAAGTAATTGGGAAGGGAAAAGGGAGAAACAGGGAAGGGAAAAGCAAAACATATAAATCTGTATATATGTGTATGTAAGATAACTAAAATGAACATATTGCTGAATGTATTAGATATTGAGAAAAAAACAGTTAATACTCATATGATTAGATCAATTTTACATGTCTATATCTGTTAATGCAAACAACAATTTTGAAGATAACGATATGCAATATTGCAACCATTGTCAAGTTTTCATCATCCTGTTTTGTAAAGCTGTAATGTTACTGTTGTGCATTCACTCTAGTCGTTTGTTCATCTCTTTTGCTTTTTGTCTTTCTTATATGTGTCTTTTTTTTCTCTCTTAAATTAAAAAAAAATCTATTCGGATTTACATATTGTACTTATTTCCATACCAAAAGCAAATATTCAAAGAGTGCTCAAAATTCAAGATTCTTACCACAATACTTTGAATAAAAAGCTTGATTGCAAACAAGTGTGTAGAAAGTAAATTAAAGTCACATTGAGAGAGCTATTACAATCACAATTCTTGCTTCCTATTAACTTTTAAAAACAGGGCATGGCAACACTAAACACTAAAAAATGCCCCGAGGGATCTTCTGCATTTCAGATACATTCCTTCCTTCCAGTGAAAGGCCTTAGGTCATTTTTCTATTGTCCTGTTCCCCAATAACCACTTTCTCCTTTTCCATCCATGGAATCCACGGCTCCACTGGATCCTTCCCTTTAAACGAATGGTTCAAATCACCCTACCAGCTCTTCACTCTTAATTTTGAGAATAGATCCATCTAGAAGCTCTCAACCTTAATCATGTCACTGTTCCAAGAGTAAGCTGAATTGAAATTTTTCTGCAACCCAGACAATATCTCTAAACACAAGAAAAATGATTGCTGACTTCCTGAGAAAACACGGCATACACCACCTGAGATCCAGCAACCAATGAAGCCCTTCCCTATAGAAACTTCCTGAGCCTCTTCCCAGCTGGTGGCATGTTCATCAGTGTTCTGATCCTCCAGGCTCCAACCAGAGTCCCTCACACAGTTCACAGGTTATGGAGGCTGCCTCCTTGGCAAGTCTCTCAAAACCTTTCCAAATTGATTGATTCTAAAGGCTCTTTAGCCACATGGCCAGGCAGCATCACAGTAATGACCTAGTCTCAGTATCAATTTTGTTGTAGTCAGGTTTATAAGGAAATCTGTTTAATACTGGACAAATAATTTATAGGATTATTTTGTAATATTCACCCAAAATGTAAGATGCAGAAGAGTATAGTAGGTCTATCCACACACTGGAGGATCAGAGAATCCAACTGAGACACTGAATTGCATGATGATGTCCTGCATGGATCCAGCTGAAGACCTAGAACCCATGGCAATGTCCCCCATGAGAACAACTGGAGGTCTAAAGCCCAAGACAATGTGTTATGCAAGTCTATATCAGAGATCCACACTGGGAAGGCCCTAAGGTCAGTGATGGAATGTACGAAGTCCGAGCCAGCAGGATGAAGGATCTGTGCCAGGAAGCTGAGGGATCTGCACTGGAGCAAGGAAGCAACACTCAAGGTAAAATCCACAGCTCCCTGAAAGAGAACTGCAGAATTCATAGCAGAAAAACCAGTGTAACAAGCTTCTCCAGAAGAATCAAGAGCACAAGATTATCCAGTAAGGAATTTAAGTTAGACAATTTGCTTTTTATTTTAAATATAATTCTCATTGAAAACAGACTACTAGGAAATAAACACACTCAAAATTGGTAGAAAATAGATCACAAAATGGTTATCTTACTTAATCACACTTACAAGATAATTTTTCCAGACATGAGCATTTTTAACTTGCTAAATTTTTAGTTATTTTAGGTATAAAATAACATTTTTATAACTGCACACTACAGCATGGGCATGCACCTGAGTCCAGAGGATTGAAACAGAAACTTTGCCTACATTTTTGTAGAATAGGTTCTCCAAGTCACTCTTCCCAGAGCCTCCATCACCTCCTTATTTCTCAAGCTGTAGATCACAGGGTTGAGCATTGGGGTGAGAAAGTTGTAGAAGACAGCCAGGACCTTGTCCTTCACTGGAGACTGGAGGAACTTTGGGCGGAGATAAGTATAGGCAAATGGTACACAGTAGAAAGTAACCATGGTGAAGTGGGTGCTACAGGTAGAATAGACCTTCTTCCTGCCATCCTGGGAATGCATGCGGTAGGTAGGGATAATGACTTGATCATAGGAATGCACAATACCCAGGAAAGGAAACACAAGAAAGAGGATGGTGCTAACAAACACAGTGTACTCATAGACCCTGGTATCCCTACAAGCCAGAGTCAGCATGGCAGGGACATGGCAGAAGAAATGATTAATGACCCTGGACCTGCAGTAAGGGATATGAAGAGCATATACTGTGTGAGCACAAGAGTTGACAGCACCCATAGCCCAAGATCCCAGGATCAACTGCACAGACATCCTTCAGTTCATGAGTATAGTATAGGGTAGTGTAGAGGAAAGCAAATGGCCACATAACGGTCATAGGCCACAGACATTAAGATCAGTCCCTCTGAACCTGCTATAGTCACAAAGAAGAACCTCTGGAATGCACGCCCAACAAAAGAGATGGATTGTTTCCAAATAGAAAACCAGAAGCCATCTTAGGAACAGTGGTGCAGATATAAATGAGGTCCATGAGGGAGAGCTGGCTGAGCAAGATGTACATGGGTGTGTAGAGGTGGGTATCCTGGAGGATGAGCAGGACTATGGTCAGGTTCCCAGTCAGGGAAATTATGAAGATGGGGATGATGAGAATGAAGAGTACAAAGCCAACCGTTGATGGGGGGAACAGACCCAGTAGGATGTAGTCCATAGAGATCGGAGTGTAATTTTCCATGGTATGTTCCTATGGATTATCCTAAAGACAGACGCAACAGTGAATAGATATAAATCAGTATTATTCAATTTTTAAAGCTTCTTAAAGTAATTATCATCTAGCTCATTAACAAAATTGTAAAACTTTAAATAATCTTACCTGTTTTTAAAAAGATAAATTTTATTTTTCCTCCCAATAAATTGATGTTTTATGAAACATGTTTCTTACCCATTTTTAGAAATCTACAAACTTGCAGAACACTAGTATTTCCATTATAACCTCAAGACTATGAGACTAGCTTACTTCCCCTTGTGAACTTACAAATCATCTAATTCTGGTATTCTGTTACTCAAAATGCATGCATCAAAAATTACATGTACAGTATAGATACGTGTCATGAACAAAATTTTAATATTCTCATGGTGTGACTTTTGCTTTTATATTTACTTCTTCAGACTTACTGGTAATATTTCAGCAAACTATCACTCAATTAAAGAAAGTGTTTTTCTCTTTTAGAGGTCTTTGTCCAACAATGTTCATGTGAAATTTCCTTAAATCAGATGTCATTATTGTGCTCTTTTGCTTAGAAATCTGGAATGGAATCTTACTGTCACATACGTCTTTGATATATTCATCGTAATTCCTACTCTTTAGTCTAGCTGTTGAGCATCAGTCATTCCCTTTTAACAACTCCCTCAATATCAGAACATTAACAGTGCTCTGCATGATTGCAGAGAAGACATCAAACTGTGTAACAGTCACTTTAAAAGATGCTCGGGGCCAATAACCACATGGGAAATGCAAACTTAAATCACGGTGAGATACCATTGTACATTCAGTAGGAAAATGTTATCAAAGAAACAAATAAAACAGAAATTACATTTTTTCAAAGGATGTGGAATAGTTGGAAATCTCTGTACTTTTTTGTAGGCATTTTAGATGAGACTGCCAAGGGACAGGATCACGTAGCAGTGGTTCAGAGATTGCATGAGTTGTGAATATGAAGCAGTAATTTCATCTTGGCTGTGAAAGCCTAGAAGGAACTGCAGACCATTAAATGACTGCTTTTATGCTCTTTTCGATAGCATCATAATTCACAATAGTCACAAAGCAGGAATACATTAATTCTGAATCCAGAGGAGTATTCACAAACAATATGGTATGCATGCCAAATGGACTAGTATTCCTAGTTTTAAAGGGAAGAAATATTGAAACATGCTACAACATGGGTATGTATCAGAGATATTACACTAAATGAGAAAAAATCATCACAAGAGGACAAATAATCCATGAATTCACCTTCCTGAAATAGAATGGAATCATGAGTGTTATGGGCTGAGTACACAGAGAGAGGATGAGATGTGTCTTAGTGAGTAGAGTTCTATTCCATATAATGGAACATTCCAGATGTGGAGTTAATAGCTAGGCCATAGGGTAGATTACTCAAAGCCTTCCACCATGCATGTAGGAATAGTAAAATTCTGAAATTTCCCTTACACACATTTACTGTAATATACAAGCCATAAAATTTCATTTGCTGAAGTTATTTCAAATTTGGATTTCCAGATATATTTTAAGGTATTTAAAGCAGTATCTCAAGCCATGTTGGAGCATTTTATATTCCATTATTGGGCCTTGTTCAAATTTGCAAATAGAAGTTAAATAGAGGAAATTGTTTTCCAAAGAACATTAGAATCCATGTCAAAGCAGATTAGATTAATGTTACCCTGATAAATTCATATAATTATTTTATGCTAACAAGTAGATAATATGATGATTAAAAAATGAACAAATGCCAGAAGAGATGTGATGTGCATCGTGTATCTCATGAGTGTCAATTCAGCATCTTCTTGATTATCCATATCCCAGTGAGCTAATATTAAAATATAGCACAGTATCATGTTGTGTACAGTCTCATGTTGTATATGTGAAATTCTAGCACTGTTCCTGACAGAGAAGCAACTTTAGTCATCAAATTACGTTTCACTAATAAAAAGAACACTTTCCTTGTGTAAGAATATTTTTTTCTATATTTATGTATTTACCATTTTATTCTTTTACTGAAATTACTAAAAGTAAACTATCTAAAGCACATTTTAATCATTGCCACTTGCTTTTATTTTGTTATATTCCCAATAAATAGTGGAAATGCACATCAGCAGTGCTGACACTCGCTCTGGAGAAAAAAGTGGGCAGGAAGATTCTGAAGTTAAAGTCTGTACCGTGCCTTAAGAAACAGCAGACCGTGTCAGGACGCTGTTCGACCCTAAAGAAGAAGCATGGAATTTACTGACTGTTCTCACGCATTGTCACTAGGAACATGTCAAGGTTTGCTGGGATGTGACTTGGTTTAATCCTAACAGCAGACTCTTCAGGTAGATGTATACCATGGCATACTGTGGATGAGAAAGCTTCTATTCAGAGATTTTTAGTGAACTATCCTAGAACGACAGATAGAAGAATGTTCATGCACACGTATGGAAACATATATACAGTTTTCATGTAAATACGATTTAATGCCCACATGTAATTGCAATGTGTATGTGTTCATGCACAGAGCAGGTGTGGTTACAGTATTTACAGATATAAATGCAATCACCTTTAATCCTTTTAAAGATACCTTGCTGATTTATCTTTCAAATATCTTTTGTTAACGATCCTGAAATAAGTGAGGCTCACATTTTAATCACGCAAAATGAAAAAGAAAATGAAGAGAAAATAGCAAAATAGAAAGTGTAGACACACGATCAATAATTTTAAAGCATATTACAGTTTCTTTAAACAGAAATGACATTATTTTATTGTTAAAATTTTGGCATCTTGTGTTTAGTAGATCAATTTATTTTACTCTTTTCACTCGATCTAGCAACAGATATAAATATACTCATAGAAAAATGATTTTTAAAAACAGTAAATGAGAATTTGTATCTTACTACCAATGGCAAAATGTCCAAATAGGAACATTTCATTGAAAAGCAACATCATTGTGATCTTCAGTTTAAGTAAGGGACATATTAAGCACCATTAATAAAATTTACCAAATGCTGCCCACATATAAAATGAATTTTACATTGTCATTATTTCAATCATTTGACTATGTACATCGTTTTTCGAGCTTCTATTTGGAATTTAAAATAAAGATACTAAAAATGCCTCTTTTGTGATTCCCATAATAATAAAGTACATGGATTTTTGCAGTGTAACATCCTTGTCATAGCAGGAAAACCTAAAGTACACACACTTGAGTTGTTGGTGCCTACAGACAGGTAGCTTAGATACCTTCCTATTCTAAGATATATTAAGTATTTTCCTCAGTTAAATGGAATTCACCAATTGTAAAATGACTGTTACTGAATCTCAGAAGACAGAGTGGAGTCCAGGAAGGATTGTTCTCACAGTGTGTGCATAAAGACAATGTGATTCCCCTTCTCCATTGTGCTTCCTGGTGTTTACACCAAAGACAGCATGAAGAGAGTACAGTGTTCTTTATCATCATTTCACTCACTAATAACAGCTTATCTTATTTAGGTATTTGCAGGCTTTTGATTTCAATTGTTTGAAATTGGATAAAGAACCAATGTTTACTATATGAGGAAGACTGCAAAAACCAGTAATTACTTTTGTGTGTTTTTCGACTTCATAAAATTTTATACCTCCTGAAAGCTCCACAATGATGAATTAGAATTTGATAAACACATAAGGAAATACATGCAGAGACATTTTCTTTGATACACAAAAATTGATTGCATTAGGGTACTGTTATGGTTTATACATTGTGTCAACTTGAGAAGTCTAGAAGTTTAATTAAGTAACTCAGCAGCTCTACATCCTGGGGTGTAGAAAACAAGCATCACCTGTTCAGTGTCAATTTGAGAAGGTCAGAAGTTTAACTGAGAGACTCAGCAGGGATCCAGAGTTCTTTGTAAATATCCTCATCCTGTGTAAAGGAAGACAAGGAGATTTGTGAATGCTACACCTACCCTGGAGGGGAGGGCGTGTCCTGTGTACAATATAAGGGAGAAAAAGAGGCTTGTTCTTGCCCCTCTTTGCTCTGGCTGCTGCCTTGTAGTGTTGTCCCAGTGTCATGCTACCCTGCCTTGGATCCAGCAGATTATGGACTGAAACCTCCAAGAACTGTAAGAAATAAACCTTGCCTTCTCTAATTTTGGGTGTTGGGTGTTTTGTCCTAGCAATGAGTGAAAAGTAACTAAGAGAGGTATCCTTTCAATTTTGGTCTGGAATGAGAACAACCTACTGTGCTTTATTGGACATGTTCATGGCAGAAATCTGTTTTAAATCTTCATCTAAAACCAGGCCTTAACCTTTAGAAATGTGAACTCAGAGTGTTAAGGTTGCTCTGAGTGTGCAGAGAAGCAAAGGTCGGTGATTGCAGGCTGCTGTGATAAAACACAGTGCATGGTCAAGGCATAATTTGGTCTAAGATAGCATTGAACAGTAGCAGCAGATCCAGAGTCTCCACCAATAACACTGTCATCTAACAACAAAATTATCATCATGCATGTTAACCTACTTTTTTCAAAGATGATTGGTCAAAAATACACATTTGAAAGTATTTCTCTAAAACATGCCTATGTGCTGGAAAACAATACTCCATGCAACAGGAACCCAGAAAAAAAGCAGGGGTAGCTAGTTTGTTTGCAGACAATGCAAACTTCAAACCGAGAATGATCCAAAGAGATAAAGAAGGTCACTACATACTTGTTAGGGGAAAACTTCAAGAGGAAGAGATCACAATCATAAATATATATGCACCGAATATGGGAGCACCCAACTATGTAAGACAATTCTTAATAGACACGAAAAATCAAATAAACAATAATACAGTTATAACAGGGGACCTTAATACCCCATTGTCACAGAGAGATAGATCAACCAAACAAAAAATCAGCAAAGAAATAGCAGAACTGAATCAAGCTTGTGAACAAATGGACCTAGTAGATGTATACCGAGTATTCCACCCATCAACATCAGAATACACATTCT
>RJWM01010138.1:0-64713 GCA_004363535.1 Dasyprocta punctata
AAAGAATATGTTTCAACATATAAAATTAAAAAATGTTTTTAAAAGTTTAGAAATATTAATCCAGTATTTCTTGAATCATTTTAAAGGGGATTTTTCTCTAGAGAAAATGTGTTGTAGATGTGTTTAAAGACTCATTCTTCCAATTTATTATAAAACAATTTTCATTAAATTCTGTTTACACATTAAAATTAGCATATGATATCTCAAAGAATGTGTAGCAAAAGTATATATTTTTTAACCTTTTAGCATATAGAGTAAAAGACAATATATTCCCATTACACATTTGTTAGCATAGGTTTGTATTTTGTAATAAAATTAAAAATGTAATCTTTAAACACAGAGGAATATAAAAGATCTATTTTAGAACTTGAGCTCTGCAAATTACATAAATATCTGACAAAATTTAAAATTTGAATAAATAAAATTTAAATACAAGTGTTACACTAATTGCTCTTTATTAATGAATAGATATTTAACTTTCATTTCACAAATCCAGAATAATTTATGTTAACATATTTTTATACAAATAGAAAATAAATATATTGTATTTCATGTTTCTTTTCATATAGTATTGGTATAACCACTTGATGATTATAATTAAGTTTATATTTTGATGACAACATATGGAGAAATAAGAGGTTTAAGTCAGTGTACATTCTTCATGTATTTGTAGAATAAAATAATGTTAATCTGTCACACTAAAATATTTAATTTTTGGACATAGATGTATCATATTAAGACCATGGTCAATTTAAATCTAGTAGCAATACACAATATGTAAGAAAATTTTCAGTTTTTAAATCAGTGTACAGTAGTCATAGTATTTTCAAGTCATTTACCAAAATTTATATATTTAAATATAAATTGATGACTCCTGGTACACTAAAAATGGTAAAGTAGTACATCTTCTATTAGAGAAGTCTAGATTCTCAGTATTTCCCTGATATACAAATATTAAGATATGGATTAGAAATATGCACAATAAGGCAATAAAAATATAATGGTAAAGCAACCATTATGTGCTAAATAGGCAAATATCTTCATCTTAGTGCATAACTGTGGGTTGTTAGGCACACTGCTGGTATAAGTGAGCTGACTTGGACTCTACTCACATTCAGCAATATGTTCATTTTGGGCAGTGCAAGTACAGCTCTGAATTTTAACTAATGCATTGCTTTTAAAATATTTGCAAAAATGCAAAATTGAGGAGTGTATAATATTTTACACATCAAACTTTATAAAATATTACATGCAGATATCAATGAACCCCAGCTTCTCTCCTGGACTTCCCATTACTAGGCTACTTTTACAGTCTCAGCCCTCTAGTCCTTCCTCTTACCTCTCCCAAGTGCTGAAAAATAGCACCTAAGTAGAATTAGATGAGATTTCTAGATGCTTGAAGCTAAAGAGGTACAGCAAAGAGAAGAAACCTATGGAAGGATAAATTTAGATTTCAACTATTGAAAATTTTGTAAAAAACAAGCAAGCTAAGGGGTTAATATTTTCATTGAATGTATTTAAAGAAGTAGTTCAGAAATATATTTCTGAACAACAGTGAAAAACTAAGAAAGAATAAATGAACCAACAAGAGAGAGGGAGAGAGAAAGAGAGAAACCAAAAAATACAGGAATTTCTGTGAAATACAAAAATAAATGGTGAATGGTCAAGTATTTCTGACAGTAAATAACAGAAATAAAAATTAAAACCAAGTTTGTACCCTGCTCTGGGCTGTTCAATATTTTATTACATCGCACTCTAATAATTTGTAAATTAATTTCTTTTTAGTTATTATACTCTCTAACCTAGCATGTATGCTCCAAGATTCTGTCCATGTTGATTGATCAATATGGAGAATTGCTTAATTTCTCACAGGTCTGAAATAATTGTGTTACTCTGTACAGATATGAAAACAAGCAAATAGATGATCTTGAAATAAAAGAAGGAGGAAGGTTAACATATAAGCTATGTTGGATTTGATTATTTACTGAAAAGATAAACAGACATCCTTTAAAGCTATTAAAATGAAAGGGAATGTTGTTTGAACTTCTGGTGGAAAATGGATTTGCTGAATACATTATGGTGTGCTACAAAGACCACAAGAAAAAAAATCATGATTTTTATTTTATGTCCAAAATAAAAAGCTACAGCAGCAAACTATTTTAAGTCCTGAGCTTATAGATGTTTCTATGACAGCTTAATGCTGAACAACTTCAGCATAAAGATTTTTTTATTCATCATTTACCTTTCAAACCAAAAACTTTCTAATTTCATATTTTCATAATAAGGCAATTATACTTCTCTCTGACACTGAAACTTTACTGTTTCTGGATGTTTCTGAAAAACCCAGGATTCTTCCTATAATCTTCCTTTCATCCCTAACTTTTTTTGTGTGTGTTGTTGTTTCTCATTTTAAGATGAGAAATCATTTGTAAGTTTAGAAAGAGCTGGGGAAATGCCATTTTATCAGTTCCTGTTGCCAAAATGACATCCAGTGGGATGAGTTAAACAGCTCTTGCGTTACTGGAGAATAGAATCCCAAGATTAAGGTGTAAGCACGATCTAATGTTGGCAGTCCGTTTTCCTACTTAGTGCCTCATGCAATTTTTTCCTTTGTGCATGTATTAAACAGAGAAGCTTCAGGCTTCTTTTTCTTTGTAAGAAAAGCCATCCCATCCTGTGGCTCTCATCCACATGACCCAGTCATTACCAAGCAAAGGTCACACTTCCAGAATTCATCTCTGTGGCGAGTAGAGTTCCAAGTAGGAATTTGGGGATACACCAGTTTTCAATACACAGCAGAGTAGGATAATACACCGTTTCTCTTCAATTACAGGAGCAATATAGGGCTAGAAAACACCCCTCAACATTCAGCAAAGTTTATTAAAATGCATTCCCTCTCCCTCTCCCTGTCTCTCCCCCCATTCTCCTGTGCTTTATTTTCAACTCTACAGATAGAACCCAGGGCCTCGCATGTGCTAAGCAAACGCTCTACCTTTGAGCTACGTTTATAATCCCTGCAGTTTGTTCCTACTGAGATTTCCAGAAACAACTTTGCTGCTTCTGAGATTTAGCAAACGTTTATACTTGGTACCATCAATATAGAGCTTGGAATAACATGGAATATTTTCATATACTGTAATCCTTCATCCACCAGAACTTCATAAAGTTTAAATCAGGCAAATGTAAATCTCAGAAATTAATTAAAAATACATTGTGTCAGAGAGAGAGAGAGAGGGAGAGAGAGAGAGAATAAGGATTCCTATGGTCATTCCAAAGCTTTATTCTTCATACAGAAGTTTCAAGTCTCTTGTGTACACTGTGGACATATTTAACAGCCACCTTAAAATTTTCAGGAATACCTAGTAACAGAAAAATGTCTCACCACAAAAATCTGTTGCTAATTGCTCATTTTGTGATTCCATATGTTGTAGATTCATTTACTTTTTAATGCCCTGTGCTTTTACTTCATTTAAGATGATGAAAAGCTGAAAATTCTCATACATTATGAATACGCACAGCAATGCTTCTTGGGGATAGACCAAGTAAAAGTACGAGAAATCACCAGAGAAATATCCGCAAGGGGTTGAAAAAATGGATTAAGGTCTTCTGCTTTGAAAAAAAAATAATAAAGTTCTAATATATTATGATGGAGGAAAATGTGCAAAGCAAGCCATCCATAGCGAATTGCATTACTGCCTTGTTGTAGGCAAAATTTGATACTCAAGTCCTTGACAGCAAAGGGAGCTACCTTTTTCCTTCTCTCTCTGTCTTCCTTTCTTCTTGTCTCTCTCTCTCACACACACACACATAACACACGTGTGCATATTTACCACATGCATTTTAATTTTTCTAAAAATCTTAAGAAAACCATGTTTGTTTTCTCGTTATGTATAATAATCACTTTAAATCCCTCTGTCAGGATCACTTTCTAAAATTTTAGAAAAAAATTAAAAACTTATTTTCTAACCCACAGCTGAAAATGACATGTATCAAGTTTATTTGCAAGTAGTTGAGTAATAAACAAATTATCTTATTAAGGATGTCGACTACCTAAAAATCAATAATTAAATTAAATTAAATTGGATATTTAATCTATAATAAAATTAGAAATGTTTTAATTTGTAATAGGATTTTAAAGTATCATGAAATTCAGTTTCATCTATACCTACAACCACGCACAGCTGGTACCTATGTAACAAGGACCTCTAAGCACTATTAAACTTTATTACAGACAAGATAGTTAACGATTAGTTACTTACTAGGTATGTGAATCTAGAGAAGCAATTATCCTTACTCTACAGGCTATATAAAAAATACAACATGCTACATATTTTCTGGAGCTATTTGGAATTTGGCACAAAGTCTGTACAATGGAAAACATGTTATTATCAACATTACTAACACATAAATATTTCCAGATGTAACCAAACCACAAAGTAATGTACTACTTCATCTGTGAGTAGAAAGATGTCTATGTGTATGCTTTAAGTGTGTGCAGATGTATCAATCAAATTCATAATATGCTTCAACTTGTCCTACGGTAACCGGAAAGTCAGTAAGTTAGTTCCATTACCTAAATCCTTTTATTACAGTCTTTCTCCAAATGTGCTGTTTTTGAGTTGGCAAACATTTCAGAATTGACAATGTCCTTTCTAACGTTTATTTTGAAGTTTGTCAATTTTAAATTAAAACATAATGTCTAGAAATTAACAGCACATTCAGACACTGATGTGAAAGGCCAATAGCATTTCTTTTCTGACAATTACCTTTTTTATTAATACAGCACAAATGACTTTAGATTTCTCCTTTTTTTTTTTTTTTTTTTTTTGTCATCCGTATCATACTGATGGTTCACACTGAGTTTGCAATCAATTATTGCCTGGTACCTGCCGTACTTTTCAAAGGAAACACTATTGAAGTAGTTCTTTTCCTGTACTGTAATTATACAGTCAGCCTTTTTTTGAAATTTAATGTCAAAAGTTCTTTCTTTTGAAGTATGTTACTTGTTAAATTGTATACATCATTCTAATCTGGAGAAGTTATCTGATATACAATTCCCAAATTCAAGCCATTGGATTTGTGTTGTGCAGATCCCTTAATTTGCACTTTTATCCTAGGCAACTTACAAAAATAAGTGTTGACTGTATTATTTACCAGTAATAAATCTGAGTGTATAAAGATATTTCATTTATTAACCTTAATTGATATCTGCCATTGCAGTGGCTATTTGAGAATGATTGTACAACCATTAAAATCACCCAATTAAAAATAAAATAAAATCACTCTACTCTATTATCACAAAATCATACTTCTCCCTTTTGTAGAAGAGAGTATTAAAAGAAATTTTGTCAAAAATGTATTAAAAGAAATAGATATAACCTATTATCAACCAATTTCAAAGACATGTAGTCATTATATCAAGATGGATACTGGAACTAGTTGTCATAATGAATTCCTGAAACTAATAATGTTGAGTGATTATTGTCTTTTATCTTATATTATTATATATGATTTTTAAATGGCATTATAAAAATTTGTTTTGGATTAATACAAATTTTAACTATCTAATCCAGAGAATTCATTTCATCCCAATTTTGTGAGGTGTATCATTCACATGTTTAGTATTATTTACACAATTTCTTGACATGAATTTCTAGGATTTTTTTATCTTCAGATTAAGGACCAAACTCCTTCTGATTGGCTAATTTTGGTCCAAATTTACTAAAATAGGTCTTATCATTAGTTTTATATTTATTGAAAAAATAAATACCCTAAAGAACTGTTAAAAATGTCACTGTTATGTAACTTTCCTCACTAAATGTGTGAATGTGATTGCTACATTTTAAAGTAGACTAGGCGTGGCAATATAAAATAATACTTTAAAATTTAATGAAAATATCTTGTGCAAGAATCTCCCACTTGGCGTTTAGTGGTTTACATGAAAGCTGAACATGAAACATGGAGCTCACTAGAGAGGCCTTTGACAACCGAAAGTTGTTCAGCAGTTGAGGGCCCACTATGAGCTCTTTTTGAAAGAATCTATTCATGTATAGTGCAACCCGCTGGAAAAGGTCAATGGAAAAGTCAAAATTCTTAAAACTGGGGAGTTATATATCTTCAAAATTCTTTGAAATGTTACTCATTAAAATGGACTGCATATATTTCAGATCATGTGTAGGTAACTGGGAAGAAACCAAAAAGAGCAAAACAATAAAAACATGAAGTAAAGACAATGGGCTTTAGTTACTTGTCTCCATTTACTCGGTATCTTACTTTGAGTAACACAGAAAATCAGTTTTTGGAAGTTCTTCATGTTGAGAGTGAACTAACCCCCTCTCTTAGATATATTCACGAAAGTAAATCAGTCATGTCTATAAAGGCGTGCTGCATAAGCGTATTCTAGTACTGTTGCTATTCACTTCCTGCAGTGCGTATGAGGCATATGATGCTGATCATTACTACTCTCTGTACTATTAGTATGATTACTCTTAGTGTTTATTATAGTACCTAGAGTATTACCAGTAGTCAGTTATTTAAACCTTGAAACATCTAATGTAATATAATCTGTAATGGAAGCTGAATCCATTCACCCCCCGTGGGTTTCAATAATTTCGTCAGGTTTTCTGAGGTAGAGATCACAGAGTTGACCTCAGCTCTTAACTGTATTAACGAGAGGTTAAGCAATCAAACAGGGTTTTTTGGGTTTTTTGCTTGTTCATTTTGTTTTGTTTTGTTTTATCGGCTCTTCTTTAGAATACATCATAGTCCAGAAAACAGAATGGCAGTGCATGCACAGAGAATCTCATTTTGAGAGCCAAAATCAGAAAGCTGTTATTACAGAGAGGGGCCTTTGTGCAGTGAAGTGTTGTTTGGCACCATGATCATTGGCAGTAGAAGCATCAGTGGCCCTGAAAGAATAAGGTTCAGAAAATCTCATCAGGATTTCCCGTTTCCAGGTTGCAGGCATTGTTCTGGGGAAACTGTAGGGCTTCCTTTAAGCCTGAGACCTTGAGGTTGAGCAGGAGATTTGTGAAACCTGTTATTAACCCTTAGCAAGGGCAAAGGGGTTATTGTTCATTTCTGAAAATTATGCATCTTAAGCTTCATTTATTTCTCGAGTAAGATGTTTTATATGCTGGACCAAGGTAGTTCAACATATAAAACAATTTCATAATCAAATATTAAGAAAATAACAATAATTACCACACTGTGTTTTGTTGTCCTCTAACTAGTTACTCACAGTACAAGATACAAACCAAATGTTTCTTACCAAGAAAAGAAACAAGCAAACAAGAAACTGGATCATAACACTACCTTACTTTTCTCTCATTGCTGAGACAAATACCCGTCACTCAAAATTAAAGGGAGAAAGGTTTATTTAACTCACAGTTTGTAGAGGTTTTATTCTACAATCAGCTGACTCCACGGTCAGGTGTTTTGGTGGAGGAGCACTACAGATAACAGTCCACGGCACCAACAAGATATCAAAAGCAAAAAGAGAGGGAAAAGTCAACCATCTTTCTGTTCCTTATGTCATATCCAGTCTTCTGGGATTGGGGTGGTGGCAAACCAATCAGTGACCTGATTTAGTACTTATTCACCCTGAATCCTAGCACCCTTAATTCTTGCATTGCACCATGAATCAGTCACACACTCTAGATTCAGTCACATCTGAAAAAGCCCCACCGTTGACTGCCTGAGGCATTTGGTGAACATTTAGACACAAACCATAATAACTAAGAAAAATGTGATATTTATACACAATGGAGTAGTTTGCAGCCATAAAGATAAGCTTGAAGCATTCATAGATTAATGGATGCAACTTGAGAACATAATATCAAGTGAAGTAATAATACAATCTCAAATATCATATGGTTTGTTTTGTATGACAAAAACTACATATATATGTTTATATATGCACACACACAAAAAGCATTTTCTTTTCTTACTCAATTTTGGTTCATTGTGTAAAACTTCATTTGACATATATATCTTTTAATCAGGAAGCTATGAGGTGTGATATAAAATATATAGCGATGCTTATAAATAATGGTTAAATTAAAAAAAAAAGTAAAAGTCTTTACCTCAAAACATGCCCCTCATTTTGAACCCATGTATGGTACCATTCTTGCCACTTTCTGAAACATTCCTAGAAGTGCTCTTTGTGAGTATCCTTATTACTAAATTTAGATTAACTGCAGTGTCAATATTACTACTTATTTTCAATTTTTCAGAAAAGCAATGGTGATAATAGGACTCCTTTTGTGTGACTTTCTTTGTCCATCTTCAGATCTTTCAGAAATTCTGCCCTTATGATATCTCTAAGAAATCTATTTTACATCACAGAATACACATTCAATTGCAAAACTGAATTTGTTAAAATTTTCAATCTTTCCGTTGAATTTGAATTCTGAATCAGCTGAGTAAATTATTTTATTATTGTTTTTCACATTTTCCCTCTATTTTGTGATTGAGATACTTATGTTTTAAAGTTTCTATACATAGTTCATTTCTTTTTTTTTCCCATTGTATCCTATAGAAACTTTTATCCTTATTTTTTAAACTAAGTTTATTGGTATATCTTAGATACACATAATGATCATTTTCATCACTGGAAATTTTTACCTCTACATGATTAGTCTTGCTTCCTCTTTTTGCCCCTTCCCTTGCCCTCCTTTAACCTCTCTTCCCCTCTTTGTTTACAAAAGTGAAAAATGAAAGCCTGAATATTCCAAATCAATTAAAATAATGTATGTTTTCTTTGGGGAAAAGTCAGAATATGCTTCGTGGAAAATCTAGTGAATAAGTAGATGAATGCACTAGTTAATGTTTTTTTTTTTTGAGCTTGCCAATCCATTGGATGATAGTTACATCCAGTGTATTTTTTTATCACTGCTTATAAAGACACTCATGAAACTGGACTTCCAGAACTTGTTTAGAAAGTGAGAAGAACAAGGGAATAAATGTATTTGAAGTTAGGGAGAGTATGTTGAGGTCAATTAATAGTAAAGTGTATTTTACTGTAATAATATTTAAATGTTTAAATATTCACCCTGTATTTCAACCATGCCTCATACAGTATTATGAAGAGACTGCAAAACTTAAGTGATTGTTTAAGTATAAACTATAAATATATGTTTCTAAAATACTAATGAAAGAGACAGACTTTTATAGTTTGAAGGTTTAGAATAGTAAACATAATTTGCAAGACAGTTTCCCCTGGGTCTCTGTGGTGATAATCCCTTGAGTGACCATGTCAGTTTTGTGATCTGTAACTGGGTACTAATGTTACCAACCTTCCAGAGTGCTGCTGTGGAGCGAATGACTTTGCATATTTGATTTGCCTATAAGAGAAGTTCACTTTATTAGGCCCTCAGCAGTAACCAGACAATACCTTGAGCTTTGCATTCCAGTGATAACAAAACAGGGAATGAACAGAGCACAGAGCCTGGAACATGGCAGGTATTTAGCAAAGGCTGGCACTGTGGTCTGCATGTACCCTCATAATTTATGTTTCAAACATTCTACTCCCTAAAAGTTAATATTATCTCGATATTAGTAAGTTATTAGATCCTAAGGGATTGGTGTTCTTAAGAGGTCCCAGACTCTTGGCTTTTCACTTCACCTGAGGTGACGGATCACTGAACACATCGTCTATGAGAAAGTGAAAGTGAGTTCTCACCCAGGCACTGAATCTTCCTTTGTCTTGAACTGGATTTTCCAGCTTCCTAAACTCTGAGAAATAAATTTCAACTGTTTATAAGTTATCCATATCTCTGATATGTCATTGAATTAGCCTAAATGACTATATTACCTAGTGTCCCCATTACTGGCACAAAGAACTTGACACCTACAGCTTAAAGGAAGAAAGATTTGATTTGGTTAGAACTTTTAGAAATTTCACTCCATGACAGGCTGGTAGAGGAAAGTTGTTACATCATGGAAATGGGAAGCAGAGGCCAGCAAAGAGTGCCGGTGAGAGACACTGCTCACAGCAACTCCCCCAGATGAGCACCGCCTCCCAATAATCCATTTAGTTATGAACATCACTTGATTAACCATGGTGCCCCATGATACAATCATATAACCTGTCCACAGAGTCTCCTAATCAACCAAGTTGATAATTATGATTAACTGGTACGATGGCCCGAGACAAATGGTTTTCTTTCTCTACATTAGACTACTGTATGGATGCACTTGTTAGAGATAAAAAGGGTATTATGCCTGCATTTCTATAATCTAAAACTATAATTTTTTCTCTATGTATGTATTGCTCATATTTCAAATCCTAATTAAAGTTGGTAAACACCGAGCTTCAAAATTTTAGTGTGTGTTGTACTGCTATCTGTGACTGTTTTGCATAGTTTTAATCCCACTTCTCTCAGTGCAGTTGCTTATCTTGGTGTTCAAGTTTTTTCCAGCAACATTTTACTCTTTTTCTTTTACTCTCAATTAATCTACCTTAAGAATGATTGTTGCTAATCTCCAAATCTCTTCTTTGCTTTTCTAAAAATTTGTGTTTTTACGTTCCATTAAGAGTTCTGAGTCCCTATCTTACCAAGTACTACTGTAGTGAATCTTTAACAATATTGTATACAAGTAGCTCAATAAAAGATTTCCTAAGTGGACAAACAACTGAATTGTCCAAAGCTTGTTACACAGACTTCCTGAAAGCACAGGCTTATTTATTACTTTTTGTACTGCGTGAATACACTAAGTATCATACAAATATTATGGAGTTCTCAAGTATGTTAATTGAAATAAATCTAACTCCTTATATGCTAACTCACTTTAAATTTGTTATTTCAGTAGTAGGTAAAGAGAAGTACAATGTAGTAATATCTACAATTCCAAATATTGAATTAACTAAGAGTTTGATTTTTCTATTTGACAGATTATATAAATCACAGGTTCACAATAAAAGCCAAACTTCTTAATCAACAGAATGCTTATTGATAAATATTGTCATTAGAGTTTTAGAATTTGTGACAGCATTAATTTGAAATCTTTAAATTTATTCATATAATAATAATTTCATTAGTTTTATGGAAACACTTGCCAAATTGAACTGCAAAGTCAGAATAGATTTCTCAAACATTCTGGGAATTAAACCAACAAATAGAACACATCGAATAAGAAAGTCATTCATATTTTCACTTTTGTATTATTAATGCAAATATTTTAAAATAACCCATGAATACTTGTTCTAGTAAGCAAGTAGTATCTTTATAGGGTTTGCTCAATGTACAACTGCATATTACATAAGGAAGTCAGGGAACTGAGTTTGTTTTTCGAGAAAATTCCCTTTGGAAAATATTATCCCATCACTGAAAATCTTTTAGAATTGTGGCTGAAAATCAAACTGCAGATAGACAAATAGCTAGAAATGTAACAAGTTTTTAATATAAGTTCAAAATAATGGCATTCAAAGTGTCGTGCTTTGCAATGAATTCAACTTCAGTGCGAACAAAATGGTACATTACATCTAAGTAAGTGCAAAATTTCACTGGCAGTAAAATTAGACAGAATTACCAGAGAGAGTCCTATAATATGACCTTCTGAAGATTGTACTGAGTGAAAACAAAAAGCAGAAAGTGGTGAAGACAGAAATAAATAAGGACAAGTTTTTAGGCACTTTAGAGTGACAGTCAATAGAAGCAGAAAAAAAAAAAAAAGCACAGCTGGGACTAATCTAAGTCATAACTGGAGTAACAACATATAGGGACAGATGAACAAAAGATGGTGGTCCTGCCAAGCCAATGAACTCAACTGAGCTGCCTAAGCATTGAGAGTTTTGTAAGACAAAAAGCAGAAGTCAAATAATATCCATATATATGACATTTCTTTAGGGATTCTTATTTGGGAAAAAGTTGAAAATCATGATAGTATTCCAAAATGATATGTCACTTGTTAGTATGAGATTAGTTAATTATTTAATAAAATGCTATAATACTTTCAAAAATGCAACTCAAAAATGCATACATGTTTTACTGATATCCACTCAATACCAAACTCATCGTTATAGCATTCACTACAAAAGCCAAGATTTTAGCAATGGCTTTTTAATATATTCATTTGTAATATTGTTTTTCAATAAATTTCTGATAGAATTTTATTATGGTCACACAGCAGCATGCATTCCATGAGGACAAGAACATTTTTGTGTCTAGTTTCTTAATGTGTGTGAATTATTTTAACTTATATGTTAATTTCACAATTTTGTGACTTATGTGTAGTCACAATGTCAATGTCAATTTGTAGACTCTTGTGACAAATATCATCTCTCTTCACTACCAGTTTCACTGTCCTAGACACTACTAATTGGGAGAAAAAATCATACTTTTTCACTTTGGATAATAAGGCACTTGATTCTCTGATAAAATGGAATATATTTTGTATTACCCCCATGTCAAATGTGATACATAGTGATGTCACTATTTCCTTATTTGTGAGTTAATAGTTAATTTTAAAAAGAAAATTCATGAAAATGGTTGATAAAGTGTTTGGTATAACATATTTAGACATGCTCTATGTTTGGAAATCCAGCAGGTCTGTCTGTCTGTCTCTCTCTTAACTATCTAAGTTTTCAGATAACTGAATTATTTTATATCTGGTATGTGCTCACAATAAAATTGAATTCATTTTTGCCTACCAGCTTTTTTTACTCAGTAGTTTGGATTAGCAGCTATTTGTCTTTGCTTCCTTTCAAATTACTGATGCTTTTTTCATCTTATGCTTTGCCTAGTGTTGGGAGACACAGTGATAATGAGAATTGTAAAATAGTGAAATAAAAGGAAAGGAGAAATATCACAATGTAGAAGTTGTTTGCTGGCAATAAAAGAAGTACTGAGGAAAGAAAAAGTTGAATTCTGACAGGATCAGCTCTCTGTCTTGCTGAGTTTATGAGCTCTGTAAAGAATATCAATGAGGAAAAAATAGATAACAGAAGACAACATTATACATTTTACCCACAGACTTCTTCAGTGAGAGTCTGAAAATAAAATCGAGTTCTCCATACCATTAATGACTAGTGTGTCACAAAAGAGAACTAGTTTGCCATCTGCTTCTCTGCTCAAGATTAATAGAAACACAGAGGTGGAGCTCTCTGTGAAATAGCTAAGTGTTCTACAGCACAACAATCTGAAAGACCCTGACATCTGGGCATCACACAAAACACAACTGGAGCTTTTGGAGATACACGTTTGAAAACAGCTGAGTTAGTCTATTGAGAGAACCAGTAACTCAGTCTACTGACGGTCAGCATCCAATGATCAGGACTAGACCAATGCATATCACAATTTTTATAAGATAAACCTGTAACTCAAAATCAGTTCCTCAAAGCAAAGTATCCATTTCAAATAGACACACTGCAAAACTGAATGCTAAACACATCCTCACTATGCTAGTTAGAGGGATGGATGTGTGAAATGGCTTTGGAGTACTATAACTATTTGAAAAGAAAAAATTCTTAAACTGATCAAAAGTCCTATACAATTCTGTTCTCATGAATGCTTTATGTTTATGAACTGAACTCACAAAATAGACTTTTACAGTCATTAAAAATCTGAGTAAGTATGAACTTCTCTTTAGAAATAAATTAACTTATGCATAGGCACTAATATTTTCAAGATAATTACAGTGAATGAATTCACTGAAATCTGCTCAAAATTTCTAATTTATGTATTCATCACATTTATCTGTATGTTCTGTTTCCCTGTGTTTAACAATTGCAATTTATAGGAGCAAACATATAATCTTCTAAGAGAAACCTGTAGATATTTTCTAAATCCTTCATATTAAGGATTGACTAAAAATATTCAGATATCTCCTGAGAATGGAATTATTTTTCATCTATAAGACTGAAATAAAAGAGATCTTCAGAATGGTCGATAATATTTTACCCCACCATTATTGTAAGTGTTATGGATTAAAAACTGGTGGTCAACTTAATACTAGCTGAATTAAATCGGCATGGTGCTGAGTGTAGAGGACCCACCTAAAGAAAGTTGCCAGCATAAATAGATGTGGAGGAGAAGAGTGAAGCATTGTGGGTTCTCCTAACTGTTGTTGTTTCGAGCTGTTGATTCCCCTGGAAGAGCTTGTCTTGCTGGCTTCCTCAATATGGATTCGGCCATTATCATCGGAGGAGCTCGGGACCTCATCAATGAGAGTGGCTGTGGTTCACATTGTGGGAGCCCTGCTCCTCACATTGTGCATCGCTTCCTGGGTCCGGAGGGGAGGCTGTGCGCTGGAGAAGCTCATCACGCTGGGCTTCCTGACCTGTGCTCAACTGTTCTCATCATCAGAGGAGCTCAGGACCTCACTGTCACTGAGGATGGCTGTGGTACTCTTCAGAAAACACATATAAACTGTAAAATCTATATAAAAATAAAGCCTCAGAAATCCATCATTTGAAAGCTTCACAGTCATTTTATGTATTTATTGTGTCTATTTGATGTACCCAAATTTTCTAATATTTTACAATAAATATTTACAGCATTTACTTGTTCAGAGTTGAAGTTATCTTAATGACATGCTTGTATACTACAAGTATTCATTAGAAACACAACATATCTAAGTTTTACAGTTCAGAATATATGACCTATACATAGATTATTTGAAAGAAGACAGAACGAATTTAGAAATACAGACAAATGTGAAAGGTAGAAAAGTTACAGATGCTGAAATTTTAACATATCCTCACAGTCATAAAGGGGAGCCTCATGAGCAGAATCCCTTGGGAAGTAATAAACTTTGCACCCAAGTTCTGGAAAATACTGTCCCTTAAAGTGAATCTTACCTGAGAGTAAACTGTGTCCAGCATTTAGAAGTGATTACTGGATTATCAAAGATAAATATGAATCATATTATGAGAATCTCCTTGAAAGTCAGTAAGGAAAAACAAAAGCCAGTTTGTTGAAACAAGCAAGAAAATAATTTCATCACACAAACACCAGCAACTCTGACTGCTCCCAGGAGTTCAGATGTGCAGAAAGGAATAAACTGGCCCCTGTGGCCCTGCTGCTTGCTCCGTCCATTCCTACAAACCATTCATGTTGGGGAAGAAAGTCTATAATCAGCAGTTCAGGGAAGTTGCTGTTTGCCACAACTATGTGATTAAAAGTCCAAATAAAAGCTGGAAGATAAGGCACATGTAAGATAGGAAACAACTCTTTATTGAATGACAAGATTGTATGCTATTGGTTTGGGTATTAAGCAAAGATCGTTAGACACCTGGATGTCACCATCAAATTTGGATAGGGATATCTACACTATGTGAGAGAATATCCTTGGGAAAAGGACAGCACTGACAAAAGAGTATGGTTGCATATTCCATACTACTGATGTTCTCCAGCTTCAAAGGGAGTTCTCTAAAATTCCACTATGGAAAATATATTTTTAAAGATTAATGAAAGAAATGCTTATTTAAAAATATGCTAAACCTCTTTCACTGGCCCACTATGATTTAAATCCCTAACTAAAAAAAATGTTAATATAAAGGTTAATAATTTTCAAACAGCTGTCACTTGGATTCTTTGTTTATCTTGGCCATTATCACCAGGGTAAATAACATCACCATATTATGAAAGGGGAGGCTGAGACACTGGAAATTTAACTGGATTGCTCAATGACTTAAAATATCCAACAGAACTGGGACTCACACCATAGCTGTCTCACTCTAATTGTCCTTATTTAATACATGTACCATGCTGTGTTTCACGTTCATAAAAACCTGTAAATAGAAAAACGATTTACATTAGGACATTCATTCTGACTATGATTAATTTCATTATGGAAAACGATTTTAGATGACTGGCCCATTTGGACATGATAATGACTGTCATTAGTAAACAAATTTGCATTTCAAAATAGAAATAAGGTGGGTGATATCTTCCTTTTTGTGAGTAATTTACTGCCAGTGGGGGATTAGGCCATTATATTGTAATAATATTCTTATGTTAATGTGCTCTCACAACACGGGAAGTCAGAATATGGCTTGCCTTTAGTAAACTGCAATTGTCAACTAGGAATATCTTTGATGTTATGAAGTCCTAATAAAAACAATTAAAGGATAACAAATATTTCTTAAATTACTTGTTTTTAAACAAAGCTTGATTTATTTTTACACTGAAGCCAGCTTCTTTACTATCTGAAAATGAAAATAGAGCAGTGTCTTTTTAATGCTACACAGCGCACATACTTGTGAATGTATACATTGTAGAATGATCAAATCAGATAAATTAATATAACGATCACCTCACATATTTAGCTTTTTTGTGTTGAGTGCATTAATATCCTTTTTTTCCCCAACTATTTGGAAGAGCACAATAAATCATTGTTAACTAGATATTATGGTCTAGGTATTGGTTACTTTTCTTTCATTGCTGAGACAAAATACCCTCTAAACTTCTTAAGTTCACACAGTGTGTCAACCATAACAAACTGTATATAGATGAACCTCAAAAGTGCCATGCTGTCAGAGGCAGGATTTTTTGGAAGGTGACCAGACCGTAGTCACGCAAGCCAAATAAGATGTCATGAGGTGGGGCCAGCTCTGACTAGGAGCATGAGTGAGGGTGTGACGTGCTAGGGTGCCTCTCCTTCCCTACTTCCTTCCTTCACTTTCTAATTCCTGGTTGCCCCAAGACGAGCATCTTTTCCTCCACTTTGCCCATCCACCAAGCTGCCTATAAACTGAAACCTCTAATAAGGTGAGTCAAAATAAACGCCACCTCCTCTAACTTGTGGTTGTGGGGTATTGTTTCCCAGCTACAAAATAATGACTAGGACAGACTTGGATACCAGAGAAGTCGGGTACCTTCAATGACTATACCTGACCGTTGGCTTAGAAGTCTTGGCAACTGGTTCAAGGGAAGAGTTCAGAAAACTCTGGAGATGCTGGTTGAAGAACCAGTTCTAGAATGCTGAGAGCCAAGCACCAATGCAAATTCTGCTCAGAGCTTAGAAGACCAGAACACTGATCACAAGCAGACAGTGATGACCCAGCTCAGGAAATTTCAGCTGGAAACAAGGACTCCCTTGGCAGGTGGACTGCAGGCCATCTGCGTTACGATCCAGAAGAAAATTTGACTGTATTTTGTGCATTTTCTGGACTTGGCTGCAGACTGAAATTAGGAGCAGTGGATTAATCTGGTGTAGGAAATTTCAGTGCAGTCCAATATTTAGGCAGTAGCATGGGCAATTCTTACTGCTTCTATCCAGGTTCATCCTAAAATAAGGAACAAAAAGCACATTTAAACATTTTGCAGTTTTGCTGGTAAGGAAGGGCCTGTAAATATTTGCCTAGAGAAAGTACTATGCAAAGATATGAAAGTGAAGCTGAAAGTGAAATGGAAACCTCAAAAAGTTGGAGAAGGAAGATGGACAGTTTGAGGAAAGCGATGGTAAGTAAAAGGAGACCAAGAGAGAAGCCATGAGAGCTACACCAATCAACAGAGCCAGAGAGGTAGGGCTACCCAAGGCTTTTGGAATTCACATCTCACAGGAGTGTGCTCTGGATGCTGGCCATGGAACTGTGGGACACTTGGCCCTGCTTGATTTCAGTCTTTCTTTGGTCCAATTCCTTTCTAGCACCCTAAATCTTCCTCTGAATGTTTGTTTTATGTCATTGTATATCAGCAGTATTTCACTTCGTTTTTCATTTTTACACAGCTCACAGCTAAGATTTTGCCTTAATCTTAGAGGATGTTTTGGGCTTGGACTTTTCAGCAATGCTAGGACTCAAGATTGTGAAAATACTTAGAGATGGGCCAGATACATTTTGTATAGTGAGATGCACACACATCTTTTGAGGACCAGGGTTGGAATATAATGGTGTATAAGTAAATGTCCCCCACAAGCCTCCTGTGCTCAGAGGTGGGACTTTGTGAAGTGTGATAGGCCACAGGGGCATGAAAACTCCATGTAATGTTAGAATGTGCGACCCGATTCAAAGAGGTGTGCCAGTGTCCGTGTGACCCTGCTGAATGTAGCTCCTCTGGTTTCTCCATTCATTCTTGCTTTCTGGCTGCCATCATGTAAGCAGTGTGTCCCTCCACAATGCCCATTCACCATGCTTTCTCACCTTGGAGCCAGGTGACTACGAGCTGAAAAACTTTAAAAATCATGAGCCCGCCAGGGATATAGCTCAGCAGTACAGTACCTACCTGGCAAGCACAAGGTCATGAGTTCGATCTCCAGTACAAATAAATAAATAAATAAATAATAAATAATAGCAAGAATCATGAGCCAAAAAAAAAAAAAAAAGAAAAGAAAAGAAAAGAAAAAACTGTCTTTCTTTAGCTTGTG
The DNA here is from genome assembly GCA_004363535.1 of Dasyprocta punctata. Taxonomy (NCBI): domain Eukaryota; kingdom Metazoa; phylum Chordata; class Mammalia; order Rodentia; family Dasyproctidae; genus Dasyprocta; species Dasyprocta punctata. The sequence continues at coordinate 18,310 of RJWM01010138.1, forward strand.
CCTCTGGGAATTGATGAGAAAGTGACTAATACATCAAAGTTGGGCATGTAGATCAGTACTAGACCCTTGCCTAGAATACATGAAGCCCTAGTCCAATCCCATGAATATATATATAATTCTTAAACTCCACTCATGGTGCTCTAGATATGGATGAGATCATGTAATAATTTTCTTTATTTCATTTGGCATGACATCTTCCAGATTTAACCATGTTGCTACAAATAACAGGATTTCATTAATTTTTATGGTTGGATAGCTTTTCAAAGTGCACATGTAGGGATGTATATGATGTATTTTGCTGTCATATATATGACATTCCATTTTATTTATCCATTCAAAGACTAACAGAAGTGGAAGTTGATTCCATATCTTGTTTATTGTGAATCAGTAGTTCAATAAAAAAGGAAAGTACAGGTATTTCTTCAACGTAGTGGTTTCTTTTCTCTGGATATATATCCAAGTGTAGGATTGCTGAACCATATGGTGGTACACTCTTTAATTTTTTGAGGAACCACTATACTCTTTTCCATTATAACTGTGCTAATCTGTGATGCCACAAAACTTTTATGAATTCTCCTTTTTTATATCCTCACCAGCATTTATTTTTGGTCTTTATAATAGTAGACATTCTAACTAGGGTGATATGTTAGATTTGCATTTCCATTTCTATGATTAGTTATGTTGGACATTTTCTCGTATACTTTTTCTGTAGCTATCTGCATATTTTCTTTTGAGAAGAGTATATTTACATTGCTTGTAGCAACATCTTTGTAAAGACCCTGCTTCTCCTATGGCACTAAAACACTAGTACATAAAAATTGATTATAAGGAAATGGATCTTTGCTCTAGTCTTCCCCAGATCATTATCCAGTGGCAATGTTTCCACTCTTTGTATCTCATTATGGCTGATAAAGCCATGTCTCTGGATTTGTACATGAATCAATAGTATATTCCTGTGAAATACGTGGATATATGCAGAAATATGCACAAGCACAAAGTTATAATTTGAAAGGAGTTAAAATTCTCTATGACTAAATGATAGGAGCTACAAAATTTGATAGTCACAAGAATAATTTTTGGAGTAAGTTATTCTCAAAATTGACAGAGTCAGTCCACCTTTGCCATCACTGGCCTAAGAATTTCCTGTTAAATAAACAAACCGCTGGTAATTATGTTGTCATAAATAAACAAAACATTAAATAAAAGGAATTAGAATGTACCAACAGATTGTTTTTTATATGGCTAAAATGAAAATATACCTTATAAAAGTTTAAACAAGAGGCATATTCAGAGATATATTACTTTTCAGCTTAGTAAAATCGAGATAATCTACATATATATTTATGTAAATTAGTGAGTTAAACATACTGTCTCAATATGAAACAACCCAATAATAATTAATAATATTCAACAGCTTTGAGAATTTTGCTTTGTGACACTGTAAATTTACACAATACAGGCTGGGGATTTAACTTAGTGGTAATGTGCCTGCCTTGCAAGCAGCATGAGGTCCTGTGTTCAACTCCTGGTTAATAAGTGTTTCCTTATCCTGCTTATAGGAATTCAAATTCAAGAAAGTTGTCACTTTAAGATGTTTATTATCTTAAGGGACCCCAAAACCGGACAACAGGAAATCAATAATGGCCACCACAATACATTCCAACATTTTCAAAATAGCTGCCAACTCCACCAGACACAGCAAAATCAAACAGAACAAGACAGAACAAACCCAAAACCAGCAAAACCACGAAAACAATACAGGAATTCAAAACAAGATAATAGGAAATCAACAATGGTCACCACCTTCCCTTTGTACATGTTTCTACCCCTGTCACTTTCATAATGTCTACTGTGCATTTTGGATCCCACTAACTCATTCAGTGTTTTTATGCTAGGATATAACACATTGTTTACCTATATGAGTCTGAATCATTTCACCCATGAGCATGATCTCCAGTTGCATCCATTTACCAGCAAGAGCCTCAAGATTATCCTTCTTAACTGAGTAGCTTTCCATTGTATGAAAATACCATGTCTCTCTTATCTGTTCTGTGATAGGCAAATTATCCCTGCTTGTTTCTGGTTTCCTGTTGCATGGGACAATTGTTTTCTTCCCTTTGACTTTTGGTCTATGAATTTCCTTTTGAGTTAGATGTGTGTTTTGTAAACAGCACATTGATGGATCCTGTTTCTTGACCCATTTTCCCTACATTTCTGTTTATTGGTGAATTGAGCCCATCGACATTAATGATTACAACTGGCATGCATTGCTTCATCTCTGCCATACCATCCTCCTGCCGTTGGATACCCCTACTTTTCCCTTTCATTCAACTGTCTGCCCTGTTTGGCAAACTCCCACTGCTGCTGTTTCAGAAACTGAGGTCATCTTTATCTCTAAAATATCCTTCAGCACTCTTTATAGGTTTGATTTGGTGGTCATGAGTTCCTTTAGTTTTTCCTTATCATGGAAGTATCTTACTTTTCCATCAGTTTTGAAAGATAGTTTTGCAGGGTATATCAATCTGAGTTGGAAGGTGTTTGTTTTCAGGATTTGAAATATTTCACTCCACTCTCTTCTTCACTTGATGGTTTGTGTTGAGAAATCTGCCGTGATTCTGATAGGTTTTCCTTTATAAGTGATCTGTTTCTTTTCTCTGATAGTCTTTAATATTCTGATTCTAATGAGCATATAGTCTAAATAACAGGTGAATTTATACTGCCTTCAGAATCTACACAGAATTTGATTGATCTTCCTATTGCATGTACAGAGGTTAAGGGGGGTTTAATTTTCATGATACCTTAATGTTCTGAATTTCTGATATACATTATATATAAAAATATTATCATGTATAACCTATACAAATATGTTATATATAATATAAAACTAAAATATCTATTTCTAGCAAGCCCAAAGTGAGCATGTTAGAAAATGAAAACATAAGGTGACTTACAAAATTATTTATATTGGATATTTTCATGAGAGATGAATAAAATAACTTAAATCTCTTAATTTCAAAATAAAATATGGAGTAGCATTATAGTGTCATACATTTGCTGCCATAAATTATTATGAGTCTAGAGATGCAGCTTCAGATCTCAAAAGATTTCTAACTTTGAAAACATTTTAAAGAACAAAATTATTATTGTTTCTGCAAGATAAATTGTGTACAAAAATAACTAAAAGCAGGGTTGCGTGTAAATATCAATTGATGGTTAGAGAAAAAAAGTTTTGCAGAGAATGATTCAACAAGTCAGAAAACTAGCTTTAGTTGAATTATTTTGAAATTAATTTCTGAATACTCTTAGGACTTTTTTGATTAGTTCTTTTTTCTAAATATGTATCTACTTATTAATAAAATAGAGATATTACTTGTATTATTATTTCTTTAAAAAAGACAAACCAAAAATATAGTTATTTCTGACAAGAAAATAGTGAACATGGTAGAAGTAAAGTAATCACCAGAATTACAAAATTGTCTAGCAGTATTCCCGTGAGAATGGAATGTATTATTTTCTCTTGCAGTTGCTGTCAATTATTTCTTATTTCTGTTTATTTATACTCACATTTCTATCAAGGTGGACAGTTGGCAACTATTTTAAAACTGACATATTGAAAAAAGATTGCAGGGGTTAGAAGCCTATCTTGCTTGCAGAAATACCTCACCAACTATTGACTCAGTATTTCAAAAAATATATATATTTTTTTCACAAAATGTTCTGATCATGATTTGTAAAAATGAAAGAGGAACTCTAATTAAATTAAAATATCATCTATTCAATGCAGCATGACAGAAAATGATTGTCAACAAATATACTTTCCACTTTTTAAAATTTATAATAAAAAGACTACTGTTATATTAGTTTAAGCAAAAAGTAGTGGATTGATTAAAAGGAGTCTTATTTCCAGTGGGAATACATGACTTGCTGAGCAGTTAATAAATTTGTTTTTATTATTAAAGGTAATATTTGGTAAATATTTTTCTCAAATGTATAACACAAAGCCTCACATTACATACATTTCAACAGGAGGCACGTGAAGAAGAAAACATAATAAAATGAATAAAAGACAAAGCAGAATCATAGAAACAGGCATTGTAATGATGAACATCCCTATTTCAAAGTACATGTTTTCTCCTCAGATATTTCTGAACTAATAAAACTTCAGGACCATTTCTGATTGCTGTTTTAATGTATACATCATTAAATATGGGTTTTAAACATATGATCTGTACAGTTAACTATATTTCTCCCTGTACCATTAAGGTGAATCAAAAATCTAAACACAACTTCAGAGCTTTTCCACGCTGTTACACTAACTGACATTTTTTCTACCACACCAGTCTATATGTCTAAATTTTAGGTATCAGCCCTGGTTCCTCAATATGGCAAAGCTTAATTGAAAAGAATGAATGGATAATGATGTAATTTTAAGTGCCAATTTACAAGCAAGTTGGAAGAATATTTATGGAATATATCAGGCAGTTGCTTCTTTTAAGGGGCAAGTCCTAATTTCTACCCCAGGGCCTGGGTGAAAGGAAGTAGTGTTTCAATGACACTGGGATTCTAGGTGTACAAAAATATATTTTGGGGATTAAGTAGGGAATCAATGCCGGTGAATTTATGCAGGCTTTGTAGTCTGGTTTTGTTTCCTTTGGCAGTGGGCAGGTTGTGCCCTGGGCCCGTGGAAGAACTGAATGGCAGAAGAATTCTCCGTAGCTGGCTGTCCTGAAATGTGTAATGACAGCCCAGGTCTGGAAGGAAAGGGAAGGGACTGGTATGACCACCAGGCTGAGGCAATAAACTGAAATAGAACAAAACCAGCAGACCCACAGGATTGAGCCAGGACATCTGTGAGCTCAGGGGCTACCATAGGGAAATTTTCTTAGAAAGTGCTAGAAGTTAAAAACATTGCCCTGTTTGAATCAGCTGCCAAAGGTCATCAGATTGGTTCCATGTTTAACACTTCACTGACAATCTGGAGTGTCATGAGTCTGAATAATACAACAATATGCTAAACATCAAACCCACAAAAAATAATAAAATAAACACTGATGTTGTCTTTCAAGTGTAATATTATATGTTACAGGGCTTACTCGTACAAAACCACTAAATCGAGCATATATAAAAGGGCAAAAGCGTTACAGAAAAACTTCATTCTGAACTCATCTAAATAGGTAATTTTTCTCACCCATGGTGAGAGTGGTTACATAAGATTGTCATATGTAACTTTCTCAAGCCAGTAAATACATATATGCTAGTCCATATGAATCGATTCACTGAATTTTAATCATAGTGATATTGACATAACGTTCTGAGTGACAAAGCAGGTATTTTATTCAAAACAAAAATATATTATTCATAATGAAATTTCTATTATTTATGTTCTGACCTAGAAGGTATTTAAGGAACTTATTTATCATAAGATATGCATAGGAAAATGAGGCATGTTTAAAATCAGAGACCCTAATTTGCATTATGTGCCTAAGGGTATTTGTTGCTTGAATAACTCTTCAGTGAAATAAGAATCTCACAGATGTAAAAGACTTAAAATATACATTTTGGGGATCTTAGGACATTATTTTTAGTTGTACAAAATTTATTGACTAAAAACAGAGCCATTAATTACAAGTATCATCTTTAATTAAACAAGTAAGACTCAATAATCGATTGTCAGATAACAAGTGCACCAGATGAAGAGAAACATTCCTTAGCGGACTCTTATTCTGCAAACCATGACTTTTTGTTAGATTGTTTTCATTAGTGTAACATTTTATCCTGTGGTCATGCAAACCCATTGCCACATGACCTTACTCTCATTTCTTCTACACAACTGAGTTCTCTCTCAGTGTCTCAGTTAGCAATAATGCAGGTGTGGAATCTACCAAAAGAGGTATTTGACATTTCCAATCTCATATAGGTCTGAAAAATAGAAATGTACTGTTTGACACCAAAACTTTATTGCAAATGCAGAAGAAATACCATATAATCCTTTTTTCTGTTTTGTTTTCATGTCATTCTCCTTTATGGGCTAGAAATAAAAAGAGGAAAAAGAAAGTTCACATGTCCTTAATAGGAATGATGAAAAAACAAAACACAATGAGATCATGAATTACTGAAAGGGTGAAAATGTGAATGGAAAAGTTTTTTAGATGAATCATATAAGGAAAACTGATAGACAACATGATTTTACATGTCTACTGGGAAATTATGTGTCTCACAGCAGATTTGTAATGAAGGTTGGTACTTGAGGTTGATTCCAAATGAGAGTTTTTCTATTTGAAAATTTAAGGCAGCAAATAGATATTAGAAGGAGTTGCAAATATGAAAACTGAGAGAACATAGATCAAATGGAAAATAATGGTTATATTGATGAAGTAGGAAGAAATATGACTTAAGCATCTTGATCCCTAGATTACTACTCACAGAATGACTACCAAAATTTTGGTGAATGGAAGAATACATAAATAAATGATTTCAAAAAATTTTGTCAAAACAACACTTATATAAATAGTTTTATGAATTTGGTCTGTGATTAGATAGATACCTCTCTTTTAAATGCGAGGATGCAACATTATTTGAACTTGTGTGTATGTGGGGCTTAAAGAATGTTGAAAGCTGAAGAAGTAAGGTTGTTAACATTCACGTTCATGTAAGTGCTTATTAAAGAGATAAATTAATGGTAGGTAAAAAATTTTCTCTGTGTACAAATGTATTTAGCAAACATTATAAACTAAAGCATAAAAAAGCAGAGGAACAGAGTCGTTTTCCTCACTATAACTAGGTTCTCTCAACTGCAGAACATATGTATTTCTATTGATATCACACTATGAATTTCAACTTTTATTCAGGTCTGTTATATTTCTCCCTCTGCTAATGGACATGATAGTTACTAACTTTCTAAGAGATATACACAATATTGAGTTTGAATTACTTTATTTATTGTTGATAATTTGAAATGATAGTGGAATTTAGAATCCAATCTCTTCTTAAAATACCTACAGAAATTTGGTATGACTAATATAGTACTATTCTATGAAAATTATCTCACCTGTAGTTTGATTGTAATAGTTTGGAAGCAATTTTGACAGCAAAAGATATTTATCAATGTTATTATTGAAAAAAAGCTTCTAGAAGATTATCTCCTGGCATATCTATGTCATTTTTCAAAGAGATTATATTATTTCAGGGAATAAATTATAGACATAAGTAAGCTTATGACACATAGATCATAATAAATTTCATAAGACCAAAATGAATAAAGTTATACAGATGTTAAATATTTCCTAGCCAGATTAATTAAATCTCCATGGAGAAAATTTGATTCTTGAATCCAGGTTAACTTTGATTTCAAAATTAATTGATCTACAGAAGCTCCCTTGTAAATATGTTCTTTTACCCATTTCCTCACCAAGTTAAGCCCATCAATGTCAGTTTATTTTTTCTGCCAGTTAATTTTATTGTTGAGTGAGAAAATAAATAGAGAAATTTAAAAAATCATAAAATAATGTTAAGATTTCTAGGGCGAGAAGAAGAAGAGCAAGGGCTGTTTCTATTTTCCATTCAATAAATATATAATGATTGTTTTTAGATATTGACATTCGATTGAAAAATTTAAAAATTCATTTATCTATATATTGATAGGTAGTAGTTGGAGGAACATGAGACATATCAGTAAACTAGATAGATAGTTAGATAGATTCCTATTTCCCTAATCGCTCATATCCATCTTGAAAGTTCCTTCCAAAAACAAAATCCTGAAAAGTTTATTCTTTTGGAATTTTATTCAATATCAAATTAATCTTTCATTTTGAGATGTAAGGATATGAAACCAATCTTACCCTTTTCTAAACTTCTTATATGTTTTCTGGCAAGTAGTGGATTTCATTACTTGGTAGTGAGATGTACATGTGAGATGATAGGTAAATGGGTAGTTAAATACTTTCCATGAAATGTCAATATCTCCACACTACCATGAGCATCACAGTTAAGGACATTTACCTACGCTTAGAGTAACAGTGTTTTGGAGGTGCAACAGATGTCAAGGTGCATGAAAATCTAGGTCTAAAGTATGCTAAACAAAGATCTTTCATATATGTCACAGTTCTGTGGAAACTGAGGACTTACCAATAAAGATCAAAATTTGTTCTGAATGAATTTTCCTGGAAAAGTAGATGTTTTTGTTCAGTGTTCCATGAAAGGGTAAATGTAACATAGATTTGTAGTGAAAACTGAGATGGAAAATATTTCTAATATATGTACTATTAACATTCATGATATGAATACAAAGAAGAATTATTGTTTAAAAAATATTTGGCTTAACCTCTGAAACAGTTTAAAATTGTAGAAGTTTAGTAAATACTTAAAAATAAAACCAATGAATGAAAAAGTAAATAGGTATTATCAAATAAATGAAGATCTTTAAAGGGCATGTTTTTAGTTATGAAAGTTGCTTGAAATTAAAAAAGCAATGTCTCAAAAAATGCTGTTAGAGTTACTACCCAATGGGGCTTAAGAATCTTGGTTTGATAAAAAAGATGACAGTAGAAAGTACTTTTCATAAATCTTAAATATACTAAATATATATTATATTAATATAATGTATGATGCATACATCTCAAAGAACCCAGGGTAATTTGCTTAAAAATACATTCTACATAAAAATTATCTAAATTTAATTTAATATTTCTCTTTATGAGCGTTTTAGTTTAGATGTTCTATATACTGGTACAGATACGTTTACACATACGCTTGTGTACATGGTTAAATGGAAAGTAGGAGTAATTATAATTATAATCTAAATTTAAATTTCAAGTAATTTTCATGCATTATAAAGAATAATCTTTCTGAATATGCATTTGTATCTTTCTTTCACTGTTTTGCTCTTAAAGTGAAAAATAAATACTCAGTAAGAGTGTGATACTGCCCATGAGGCTTTTCATTTATTTGAGAACCTGCTGGAAGCTTGTGAATTGTGTTCACTACAATCAGTTAACTTTGATTTTAACTTTTCATAATGAATTAAAGCTAGTTTGCATTTTTGTAGCAATATCTATTTATTCCACCTTTCTTCGGTGTCTATATCCTGTAAGATTATACCTTCAAACTATCTCTTTCTGAGGAATCATTGGTTTCTTCTGTCTTTTATCCTCACTTTACAGATCAGCGCTCTTTTTTAAAAAATGCAATAGAGCTAACAAGAAATCCCTCAAAATCGAACTTCTGTGCATAACTATATTTATTTGAGCACTTACTATGCTTTAAGCATTTAACCTGATCTAATACAACCTTCAGAGCAGTCTGAGGAGATAAGCATAATATCACCTCCTTTAGCCTTTAATAAAGGTCATTAATACACAGAGGATTCAAGTAAAGCTCACAATAATAAAAATTTTCAGAAATCGGATTTGAATACCAGCTCAGGTGTATGACTATTTTTGTCACTGAGTTCTCTTATCTTCCAGCAAAAACACAGACAAGACTACTTTCTAGATGGTATTATTCTGTGAAGATCTGAAATTTAAAAAAAGAAAGCTAAGGGTTTACACATACAAATATTTATTATGTCACATTTTCCATGGGTCAAAAGTCTAGGTGCTTTGGGGAGTTTCTTCTACTCAGGAATTACAAGATTGCAATGAAGGTGCCCCAGGGCTTTGTTCCTTTCTAAAACTGAAGGTCGTCTTCTAAGCTCATGTGAACCTTGGAAGATTTCAGTTCCCTGCAGCTCAAAGACTGAGGCCCTTGCTTTCTTGCTGGCACTTAGCTGTGGGCTCTCCACAGCTCCTGGAAGTCTATTAGTTCTCTCTCATATGCACTTGCTCAGTCTGGCTTCCAAAGTAACATCTTACTCAAGTCCGCAAGAAGATTTTTATCTCCAGTCTGCAGAGACAGTGGTGAAATCAGATCATCTATGCCATTTTCAGTTGAAAACACAGACATTCAGGAAGACAGGATTGCATGAGCAAGAGATCCAGGGACATCATAAAAGTGGCCACTCCACTGTCATCTTTTATCCTACAAAGCATTGTACTTTCTTGTTTTCTTCTCAGTCCAGCCTCATGAAGGTGGGGGTCTCTATTTCAATTTTGGAATTTTGAAACTTTCTGAGAGTTTCTTTCTTTTTCAGTCTAATGTCTGCTATCAGTTAAACAGTATGTATTATTTCAATATGGTCTGCTTTGCCTAATCAACACTCTACTAAAATTTTTTGTAGCATTATATCTTTTGATATTATTTGCTCAGCTATAGCATTGCTTATAATGTTCAGTTTTATCTCTCCAAATTTAATGTTAATTCACTGAACTTGGAATACATTAATTATTCAACATCATTTGATAATCTCTATATTAACTCTTCATTTATTCTGATTTGGTCTTCAAGAATCATGATTTGTTTGATTTTTACCTCAGAATCTAGTAGTCTATTTAAATATTATTGCACTGAAAATTTCTTTCCATTACTCTTCCTATTGCCTTGGGAGAGTCTTTATGCAAGAATTCCTGAAAGTGAAACACTAAATGTAGAACTTTCACCAGATCTAGACATTTTATAATAAAAAGAAATAGCTCTCCAAAGTCTTTCCATGTCATTTACCTTCTTCTCTGGTGTGCATAATCTTTCAGCTAGCATACAAAATGGATGCTTAAAAAATTAGAAGTTGTTTTCACATATACATACTCATTTTTACCACATGAACACATCTTAAACTTTCATTTATTATCTATGACTGGTTACATGGCTTCTGGAATTACTTATTGGCATCACAAAACTATGGAATTTTTTAAATGAATGTATGTTAAATGTACAATTTATTATGTAACCAACTCATTTATATGATGATATATCTTGTAGAAATGATAAGAAGAAATTATGAATACTAACTGGAGTCATTTGCCAATACCTCAGTAATTATGTTTCAATAGTAAGTAGAACCAAAAACCATAGTAGCATTAAAAAAAAAGAAAAAAGAAAAAAACAATTAGCCAGTTAGAATCACTTACCTTGTCCCAAATAGGATTACAGATAGTACGTAGGGTATATGGGCCTCTACATTTTATGATTCTGAAAAATTTGTGAAAACAATTTCTCATCAAGCCTGTATTCTTTTCTTCCCAAACTTCGTCTTTCAACTTCACTTCCAAATACAATAAATTAAGACATCATGACTAATTTTCTTAGATTACACACTTATGCTTTATCATTACAGTACATAAATCTAGTTTCAAATGAATAAGCAGCCAGCTAACAGATTAAACTATTATAATCCATTCATATTTTCTATACACATATTTTTGGATTCTATTTATCAAATTAGAACATATTAGTAAGACTTCTCAAGTACATCTCAGAGGACAAGGTCGTTTTGCTTTAGTAAAGCTGATTTTTAAATACGCAGTTTCTTACACAGGAAGAGGGAAGTGGTTCAAAGTACTTTAGTAGATTTCTCAAAATAGTAAGATAGAAAATTAAGTGTATAGGCTTTCAGAATTTTGGATATAATGAGGAGATAAAAGCAAAGATTAGAAAGTTCTAGTCTTTGTTCTTGTCTACAGTGAGCCCTTGGTGACCCTCCAAAAGAGTAACTCAGCAATTCATTTTACGTAAGTGTTGCTTGAGAACGTGTGGAAGATGTCAGTCTACTTTATGGAAATTTGTTTAAAAAATGCAATTGCAACTTTTAATAGAAAATACAAAATTCCTTTACACACACATGCATGCACATAGACACACACACAGACAGACACACATACACACTCTTTATCTTTCAGTTTGTAGACCTCTGAGTAAACTGCCATTTTCATATAAAATAATAAACTGTTGACAGTTCATGAAAAAGCATTACCATTTCTTTGTTTGCTGAGATTTATAATACAAAATGGCTTTTTTGTGTGTTTTGTGGAAAATACAGTTCTTCCCTGGTAGAGTTGGAAACATTACATATCGACCTTTCATTTCGCAGGAGCCCGTGAGTGCAGAGACAAAGCCATCTGACCTGGTGTGACACCAATTAGACATTTCTATTGTATTAAATGTCTTATGTCAACTGGAAAATATATTTTTCTCTGGTCTTTTGTGCCCTTTAAAAGAATAATGATTTTTCTAGGAAACAAGAAATAAGCACTATGAAATGAAATAGAGACAGTAAGACCCCTACCCCCAGTTTGTGGTAATTTGTCTTTAATAATTAGAAAGAACAAGATTATAAGATTTCTAAAGGAACATGTTTTGCTTCAACTCTTTTATCTCCTTGCAACTATGAAAATGATTTCCCCAATCAGAGTTTTAGAGATTGTATACAAAGCTGGAATAAGTGGAGTGTAGTGAACATTGCAGACTTTCATTATTTTGAAGTATTAAACCTTGCCATTTTTAGATGATCATAATCAGCAGTGGAGCTTGAAAAATGACTTGATACACAGTATATTTTTGCTGTCAAAGATAGATACAGAATTTGACAGGAATTTACACATAAAAATTTTCACAACTGAACAGGAAACACTTCTTGTTTATGTTTATTTCTTGTTCTACAATTCTGTCTGTCTAGGACACTTTTGAACATATAGTTGATGTGATGGTTTATTAGATTCCCAGAATGTTAATCAGTTATTTTTGTAGTTTCATGAACTGTAAAGCCAACTGGGAAATAAGAATCTTGCAGAAATAGATAAATCCTTGATTAAGGGCATACATTTTGTTTTCTGTGCTTTCTAAATATTGACATTAAGAAGGAAGGAGGAAGAAAATTTATCCTACGTATGTTTAACGCCTCGAATACTGTAATATTCCACAGTGATATGTGTGATAGTAACTACCCTACAATTAGATTCATTTGTGCCCATTTCTTTTCAGGTTCAAATTGATTAGGATTTTCCTTTTCCTTGATCCATTGTATTTATACCTTGCTGGGCTCTATTTCTTGTGATTTCTTATTTCTCTGTTTTTCGGATTAGTTATGTAAATGAAATAATCCTGCCATACTGGAGAGCAAAGTTCTGCTTTCTAAAGTTCAAATTTGGGATATAAATTTAGATCATTCAGTTTGTTTTGTGTAGTATGTGTTTTGATATCAATATAAATTTGATTGCTTTCAGGAAACACAGTAATAATAACATTTTATGAAATCAATATTAAAATCCTCATTATTTATGCTTCAAAATATTATCAGATTTTTCTTTGCTTTTTAAAGTTAATTTTTTTAAAAATATACTTTCTAATTTTATGCTTTGTTGTTTCATATTATGATTTTTGTTTTCAGTGTAGCATAAAATTGAATACAGACTTGAATGCAATTAAATGAAGCTTATCTTTTGTCTTGCCGTGACATATTTTAACATCATTTAAATGTAAATAAAAGGACAATTTTTGTATTTTGTCAAATAGTAAGTGATATTTTCAGGCCCCCATCATGGTTAAGTATCCCAGTTAGCAATACAGAATGTCACCACTATTTTCTTGTGGGTTATTTTCTGCTGCTAAATCATATGCCCTGGTTTTCACAGGTATTGAATTATTATCTACAGTTATAAATCTTGAGTCATGTGTTTATGAATGGGATTTTACTGGTACAGGTATATTAAGCTGCCCTCCCACTTAGATAATGCTCTTCCCACAATGCTTTATTAAGTTGGGTTTGTGCTGCTTAAAGTAAACTGACCTCTAATTTTCCTATAAACTGTTACATTTGATTACAAATTAGAGTAATGGAAACCTCATTTTCAGATTTAGGATGAGGAGACATGCTGGTTTGCCTTACTAAACACATAAGAGACAAAGTACCATTAAAATGATTGCGATTGTCTTTGTTTATGTTTAAAGTTCCACTAAACTGAAAATAATAGATATAAAATAGTTTTCTGCTGTTAAAGTTAGGAAGTCAGATAAAATATTTAAGTATATTTTATGGTATAATGCTTTTTTTCAACATGAAAGATAAAGTGTTCTTTTGTGTATTCACTTTTTTATTAGACTAGAGCTGGAGGTAGATTCAGAAAAGATAACCTATGGCCTTAATAATTCAGGAATTTCTCAAAATGTGATTTGTGTAATTCTTCATGATGCAGTCTAATTTTTAGTGATTACGCTATAATACCATGAATAACATAGTATGAACCGAGAGGGTTTAACTGCATATGGAAATATAAAACTAGACTTGTTTCTCTATTAAAAGTAAAATTATCATGACTTATACAAAAAAAATGCAGTTATTTACCAATAAGTTAAGATACCTGTGACCTTAAAGTGAAGGAATTAACAGAACTAATTCCTGACTTTGTATTTACTAATAATTTTATAGTATATTTTCATCATTAAAAACGTATGAACTACTTTGTGAATAAAATTTCATTAGAATGTCATCATTAAGGCCAGGAGTTTGACTCAGTGACTTAAGCGCCTGCCCTGGCAGGTGCAAGGTTGTGAGTTTCATCCCCCCTGGTGCTGCAAAAAAAAAAAAAAAAAAAAAAAAGAATGTCATCATTGCAAACATTGTTGTCATTGACTATGTTTGATAGTCATTGCAAGTGTTTTGTATGATAATGAAGAAATAAATTCTTTGTAAGACCATAAAACCTTACCCACAGAAGGGAATGACATTTAATCTGACTATTGAATGGATTGTTTCAATCACAACACCTTTTAATTGAAATATATTATTCAAGAGTTTTTTTTCTCATCAATTATTAGTTGGCACTCATGACCCCTAAAAGTAAACAAACTAATAATACTGAAATTTGCAGATGTAGAAAGAAAAGATTGAAGATGATAAAAAATTTAGCCAAACTTAAAGCAGGCTATGGGATGTGCATCTACAATGAGATGTACATAACATCTTCTCCCCTCTCCTCTCTGTAATTTAATGCAATGTACAAAAAAAAAACTTTATCAACCCTCAATCGTACATTGTGATACAACTCCACCTCTTCTTATTCAAGTGTTAGTTTATTGTTTTCTTATTTTTTGCCTCTCTTCAGGATTGAAAATATAGACCCCAAAAATTTGAGTATATGATTCTGTAATCCTCATATATAACAACCTGCTTCAAAAGTGAGCAGTCATATCATTATTTTATATACTTAATACTAATCAGCTTAGAATTTTCTTCTGTTATTTGAATATCTGAAAATACTTGAATATTTCATAGTCTAAGATATATAGATTAAAATTTCTATATTTTTCTGATAACTAAAAATTCAGTATAAGTAAGTAACTCTTCCATACTATCACCTAGGGTGATACTTTCCCAGTGCATGAATGATTTTAAACTAGAAGAGTAATAAGAAAGACATATAAATGCTTTTTGTTTAATGTATTTTAAATTTTAATATTCTGAATTATATTATGTTGGAAAAATAAATCCTCTTTAATTCTATACATTAAAATGAAAAGAATATGAAACATATTTGTTCAATAGGATACATCCTAACTGTAAAAAGTTTTCAAATTTGAGTCTGAAATGGTTCACTCTTTAGGTTTAAGCTTTAAGATTGGTACATACTTCATGAATGGTAAATCATCATGCCATTGCTGGTCAGTTACAAATGTGACTGTATTTTAGCAAGTAATTGTCTTCTGCCTAAGACTGATCAGTCTTATTACCTGATAAATCACTTCATGATTTTAAATGAGAACTGAGGACCAAATATACACATTGGTTGCACTCTTACAGGTGATTGATAAGGATTTAATTATAAATCATATTTTAATTTAGTTACTCTGTTCAACCAAGTATGACTTATGAAATTCAATGTATAAAATATTAATTCAGGCTATAATTGAGTTTGTAGTTGTACAAGGGCTCATTGCCCCAGAATGCAGTGGGCGACATCAGAATGATAGCTCACTAAACTGCCCACCGAATGAGCCAATAAATAAATCCTGCGTGTCAATATAAAACACTGTGTCTGCAATTTTCCCACTTCTCATCAAAATAAAGCAGAGACAAAACCAAAATAAATGTGATTTCAAGTTCTTTTGAAAGACAAATTTGAAGTTAAAATGCATATGGATTTAATAACTGATTTTTCAACCTGTATATGCATATCTCAGTGCAGTTATAATCACCACAATTGATTTATATTTACTGAGTTTCCACTGACTATTTTCCATTGAAACCAACTGAGCAGGGGAAAGAAAGTAATGAGATAAAATATTTCTGGAGTCCTAACCTTCACAAGAGTATTTTTCATGTACTCATAAATAACATTAAATCAAAGCAGATTATCATGCTTTAAAAAAAAAGCTAAAATGCATTTATGGAACAGTCAGTAGTTTTTTTAAAAGGATGATTTTTCTTCTATTTCTGATAGTTTTGCCTTTTAATGCATAGTCTTACTTCCAGGAGAGGAATCCTAAACCAATGCCTTTTGACAATCTTTTGAAGGCATATTGTTCTGTTTCTCTTTCAAGCAAACCTAAATAGCTCTTTTTACTTTTCATTGTCTGCTATGGTTTTTAAGTGCTTTTTAAGTCTCACTGCCTCTCACCCAACACAGGAAGCTTCAGTGAATACCAAATGTGTGGTAACTCAGAAAGTCACACTCATTAAAAGGATATTCTGGGGTTGTCTATTTATTTGTTACTTATGAAATCCATATCGAATTTGCTTATGGTGTAAAAGTCACAAACAGATTGTACTGTCCAGACTGGAGAGGGAGCTTTTGATCTAAGATTTTGTTCTCATCACTTTTGTCTCTCTAATCACAGTCATAAGAAATTTATAATTTCTAATCTGAACCAACGGTTGATTTAAAGATATGTTGTTGCTTGCTATTCTATTGCTTGAGGAGTGTGTGAATAAAAGGTCCACACTGAAACACTACAAAATAAATACATAAAGTATTTCTATTTGTTGGCTTACAGACTGATGTGATGAATATATGAAAATTCAAAGAATGTAGTGACGCCTTCAGCATTGAATTTATTGCTTTGAAAGATAGTAATTTAATTCTTCCCTATTAGAGGTTTGGGCCTAATTTTAGAGTTTTTAGAGTTTCATAAAATAAGAATGCTTATCTTTAGACAAGTAAATGATTATTTATTATTTGTTTTGAGCAAATTATTATAGGGCACTGCAGAAGTATTTAAAGTAACTTCTTTGACCTCTTATGCTAAAGTGGGAGTATGAAACATTTTGTCATTATTATTTAAAATTTTTCTAGCCATTTACTTCAAGCACTATAGTTGAGCAGCATTTTACTGTCTCTCTTTGTAGATCAAAAAAAAAAAAAACCTAAGGGATGATAATGTTTGCTACATTTTTGACTAAGATTTGTTCTAAAGTTTGGGTAAAATGTTTGTTGATGGACAGTCAATCCTTATTGTGACACATTAAGAGAATACAAATTTAATTCAGTTGCAGTATTTTGAGGAAGGGCTTTGGTGAACTGATGAGTATTAGATGAGTTCTCAAGTATGGAGCCCTTGTTATTGAATTTTGGAGGGTTTATAAGAAAAAGAAGAGTAGAAAAATAGATGAACCTTGAGATCATGATGTTAAGTGAAATTAATCTGGAACACAACCTCGAAGGTAGCGTACACACACACACACAGATAAAACAAAAACACAAAACAAAACAAAAAATATAGAAAAGAGAAAGAGACCAATACAAACACTTGCATACATTTCCTGTTTCCTACCATGAAATGCCCTGTACCCACCCCAAGACTCTGCCAGTAGGAGCATCACCCAGTGTGTTCCTACAAACTAGGACCAGGACTGTCGGATAAATTAAAGCCCTGTACTTTAAGAAGTTATTTTGCTTCAGTTATTTTTGTTTTACTAATGAAACTAGACTAATACACCGACAGATGATAGGCGGGTATTACAAGCAAGCAATAAGTTTTTCTTGTTAACTATCTCAGGGATCATTCAGGTCAATAGTCTACAAAATGCAATGTAGCCTCAGCTAAGTAATACTAGAAAAAATTTTTAAATCTTATGTGAAAGGATTCTTTGGTGCTTTTTATATTGAGTTAAATAGTAAATACAGTTGTAGTGTGTTCAAAATATGAAATTGATTCCTGAGTCAATTTCCATGAATTTTTCTTATTTATTTGTTTTATTTCCATACAAGTATACTATACTTTAAAAATATTCAACATATAGTCATTCCAATGTGTAAGCAACAACTTGGGGCTTTTATTTATTTTATAAAATAATTTATTGGAGTTACTTTTCATAGAAAACAATCACTTCATTTTTAAAATGATGATATGTATTATCATATATATCACATATATGGTATATATATGATATATCCATGTATATATATGGTATAAATTACACAAGTCTTTTGAGTTTTTCTCACCAAGGTAGTTGTTTAAATAGAGTCACCCTAATGTGGTAAAATCTCTCAATTATTTTCATAATATTTATTCATTTTAAATTCTTCCCTATATAAAGGGTAAAATGACTTTTGCATAGTTCCCTTATTTTTAAGGTTTTATGTTATTTAGTTTCTTCTCAGGTTCTGGATACTTCTGTTCTTTATGTTGTCTATATTGGATTTTTTTTGGTCATCCATCACAAGCCAACAATAAGGAACAAAGTTTACCCATTTTTTAGTTAGACTCAGGGAAGACACTAGTGGATTTAATTCTAGAAGAGTTTCTTTAGTTCAAATCTAAACTCCTAAGGCTATGGTCGACAAAACCCCCTCCTACTCAATAGATGAATTTCAGTATGCCTCAATCCCTCCCAATCCTCTTGTTTTTTCCCTTGCCATTGCACTCTCCCTACCCCCATCTCACTCCCTATCTCTCTCAAAGATTCATAAAATGATCCTAATGGGGAAAAAAAACCACTCTTGCTTTGTTTATCTGGTTCATATTTTTATAAGTCTGAAAGATTAAGTCAGCTGAATGATTTATTAATATAGTTTGCACAACTAATTTTCTTTACATATTTAAGGTCATTCTTTTATCTAATTTTTTCTATTTGTCATTATAAAGTAAGCTATCACAATGCTAATCAATACACTTCCATGAAGCTATATACATGTGTGTGTGTATATCTATATCTATATATATATATATATATAATGTCAGCATTTGAGAAACATGCTCACACATATACACATACAAATATAGAATCTATGTATGTTATAGGGAAGGAAATTCCTTCTAAAAGCAGTTTTCGAGCTTGCCACTGCAAGGCCCCTAGAACAAACCTACCCTTACCAAAGATGGTGTGTGGAATTGCCAGTGCTATCCTGAGGGCTGTAAGGGCAGTGGCTTCAGATACAGCTTGATGCCTATTACTGGAATTGCCTCAATCCAGGTGCATTAAACCGTTGTGAGAGTTCTTTAGGGAATAAAAGTATTACACTTTCGAGACATGTAATCTTCAAATGGAACTTTGATAAATGATACTCATATAAGTCTTGATAAAGAAGCCTCCCCCTATACGAAAGCTGACAATTTGATTACAACAGTGCACTTGTGTTCCTCAGTGATAGATCAGCAAAGGCAGTGGATCGAGCTTTGCAGAGGTAAAACATCAGGAGTTGTTGAAATAAGAGTCAGCTCGAAATTGCATATTGGTCCAGCTTATTAGTGCTGTGTGCTGTCTCTATGGACTCTAGAAGATCAGCCACAAAACTGCAGATAGGAACAGGAATTCATTTGTTCCCACTGGTTAATGAAAGCCAAACACATGAGGACTGTTTTCTAAAGTGATTTGATTTGACACTTCGCTTGGCACGTAGAAGTTACTCTACTGATTGTTTTCAAAATGGGGGCTATTTCAGTCCTCTAAATTCCTCAAAGCAACTGAAAACAACTCTTTTCTATTAAGGGTTTGGACTTTATAAATTAAGATGGAAGAAACAAGAACTTGTAAGGACAGGCTTGGAAAATGCAACCTTTTACTTGCTTTGATGATTATGGACCTTATTATCCACACACACAGAAATGTAGCCCTAAGCCAAACACACTGATTAAAAGTGAATTGTGTCGTGTGTCAACACAGTGGTTGCTTCTAAATATACTCTCATTTTTATATAGAAGCTTTAGTGTATGCCACTTGGCATCCAGGCAAGCACTAATTTTTATTATAAAGTCTTTTATTAGTGTCATTAATGGAATAAACAAGGAGTATTTGTTGCCCTCGTGCTTATTATGCTTTGGAATTTTCACGTAACTACAAAGTAGATATTTTTAACACATATAAATTATTTCTCAGTTAGTGCTTTTGAAAGTTAAAAGAACAAAAATTATAGGACATGTGCTTCCAAATTTCCATTTACCAAGATCTACAACTCTGTCAGGTCCTACGACTTTGTCTTTCTCAATATTCATGGTTATATTATAATTTCTTCAAATATGTATGAATGTTTATATATGTATGCAAGATTGTGTGTGTATAAATGCATGTGTATACACATAAATACATATGTATGGATAATTTTTAAGTTCGATGTATATAATATTTGAATTAAAAGTATTTATGCTTTATTTTAGTAATGAATCTATGTAGTGAAATAGTCTTTTAAGTTTTTAAAGTGGTACTTTTCCATTCTAGTAGAGTACACATGCTGTCTGGCTTCTGGACACATAGAATGTTTTACTATCTTAAGTAAAAGAAAAAAATCATGTATACAAAACATAAGGGAAAGTAATGAATTATGTTACCTGCCTTCAATTCTGTCACCTGTCATTGGTGTAATTTGTTTTTTATGAACCTAATTTTATATCATAATACTATGAAATAGCCTAAATAGGTAATTTAAAATACTTAGTAATGGTACATATCATTTATTTGTTTAAAATTGCACATAATTTTTGTTTTTTTTAGTGTATTCCTGCATTGCATGATTACATTTGTCATGGGGATTTAGTATCAGTGCTCAATTCTTTGTTCACTCCCTTTCCTTACCCTCCCTTCTCTCTCCTGTCTCTCTCTCTCTCTTTTTTTCTTTCTTTTTTTTTTTTTTTTTTTTTTTTTTTTTTTTTTTTTTTTTTTTTTTTTTTTTTTTTTTTTTTTTGGTACCAGTGATTGAACTCCTGACCTCATGCTTGCCAGGCAGGCACTTATGCCATTGAGCTAAATTACCGGCCCCCCTCCTCTGTCTCTTGTTTCCCATCTCATTTGATAATTGTGAAGCACTGGGAATTTGCTGATATCTATATTTATCTTACTAGTCATTTATACTTTTGGTTTCTTTTGTAAGTGAAACCATGCAACATTTAAGTATGTGTATCTGATTTATGCCACTTAATATTATGATCTTGAGGAGCATCTATTTTCCTATAAATGACTTGTTCGGTATTTTTTGGGACAGAACAGCACTCCATTCCATACAAACACCACATTTTCTTTATCTAAAATTCATTTGAACTCATATCTAAATAATAACTGTGTATATTTATGTCACAGTATGTAGTTTTGCTACATGCATATTAAATCAAATGCATATGCATCCTCAAACATTTATCATTTCTTCATGGCACTTGCCTTTGGTGCCTTTATTTTACTAACCATGGTGACGTCCAGTTCCATTTACAGCGTGTCAAAGGGCAGACTTGTTTCCTCCTATCACTAAATTTCTTTCTATAGTGTCAGTGTCATTACCTACTTATCAGCTGATTGACCCAAAGGGTCGTTGTATTTCTTCTGTACTGTAAATAGTGTTATGTGGGAGTAAATGTAGCCAATGGTAGGATTCCTGCATCATATTGTAATTCTATTTTTAGTTTTTTAAGGAATATCCATACTATTTTACATAACGTCTACACTAATTTACATTCCTATCACAGCTTGCAAGCAATCCCTTTTTTCACATCCTCCTTGACACTCCTCATCCTTAAAACTTTTAATAGTAGTTCTTATTAGAATGAGAGAATAACTTATTGTGATTTGGTTTGCTTTTCTGTTATGATTAGTGGTGTTGAGCATTTTTTTCCTGTATTTACAGGCTTTGTATCTTCCATCGAGCATGTCCAAATCTATTGTCCACTTTTTAGTAAGTCTGATTTCTTTGATTTGTTTATTTTGATTTGCTTTTGTTTGTGCATTTGAGCTTTGTGAGTTCCTATATATTCTGAGAAATAAATTTCTTCTCAGAAAGGTGGT
The DNA here is from genome assembly GCA_004363535.1 of Dasyprocta punctata. Lineage (NCBI taxonomy): Eukaryota > Metazoa > Chordata > Mammalia > Rodentia > Dasyproctidae > Dasyprocta > Dasyprocta punctata. Next base: position 40,379 of record RJWM01010138.1, read on the forward strand.
GCACAAATATTTTTTGTATGGCACAGGTTGTCTTCTCATTGTGCTGATTTGAAGCCTTTGCTTTGCCATGGTTTTTAACCTGATGTTATCTAATGATCTAATTTTGCTTTTGTTTACTGAATATCATTTCTTTATACTTGTCTAAAAGCCCTCATTTATTTCTCTTTCCTATTTCTTTTCCCCCTCACATTTTCCCAAAATGTATTTCCAAGTTTTCCCCCAGAAGCCCAAAATAATTTTCTCAAAGTTTTTCCAATGCTTCAAAAATAGAATTATATCTTTCATCAGAATACAATTCAGAATCTAAGTTTCTAAATCTTCACATACACTTTTCATTCCTTAACCTACCTGATTAGACTCATAACGATTTTATTGTTATGAGTCTCAGGAATGCTTGAGAAACTCTCACTTCTACTACATTATTAACTCATTTTTTTTTCATGAATTTGAAGGAAATGTGATTCAACCCCAACATGCTTTTTTGGTAACTGACTGCAACCACATTGATATCCACGTTCTTTAACTCCAGATTTACACAAAATGTCCATTAACATTTCAGTTTTGATGTGCATGCACATCTCAAATACGATGTGTCCAAAACTGGACAAAATACACAAAGAATAGTCACCTTCATGGCCTGAATAAATTATGAAAATAATTTCTTGATATATTGAATTTTGTGTCATCAGTCCCTACCTTTTAATATATTCTTAAAGCAACCAGAGTGATCATTTTAAAATAAAATCTATGTATTATGATAAATAAATAAGTGTGATTTTTTGAGGTTGAGAGTTTACAGGAAAAAGGACTTTTAGGGGGAAGATAATGTCCCAACCAAGGCAGGATAAAAACCACACCTTATTTCTTAGTTGCGAAAAACACCAGAGTGTATTCATCTCATTAGAATTATAGTCAGTTCTGGTAACACTTCTCTGACTTTATTTTCTGCTTTTCTCTCCATTTGTGTTTAGTCAATCTCTCCACAGTATCTTTTTTTTTTTTTTTTCGGCACCAGGGATTGAATTCACAGCCTTGCACCTGCCAGACAGGCACTTAAGCCACTGAGTCAAACTCCTGGCCCTAATTTTTTGAGGCAGGGTCGCACTATGTAGCTCAGGCTGGCCTTGCACTCGTGTTGTAGCCCAAGCTGGCCTTGAACTCACAATGTTCCTCCTACCTCAGCCCCCCGAGTGCTGGGATTAAAGGCGTGCGTAAAATATACTGTGCTAATAGGAAGTTTTACTACACACCTTGAGCATCCTGAGAGAAACACAGAATCTCCAGGGCAAACAAAATTCTCCACTATCACCATGTTTCCACACATACTGGACATGTGGAGAAGTCTAGAAGTTAGGCTTTCGTAACTGGGAGAGTGGGTGCTCTGGGCATGTAGTAGGTAGAAGCCTGAGACACGGATAACATACAGGGTACAATTCTCCCAGAGAACCATCCAATCCATAGTAACCAGTGTGCTGATAAACATCCCAAGAGGTGAAATGCACAGAGAAGTACTTTATGTTAAAGTTACCTTTTTTCCACTTGTTCACGTGTGGTCCTTTCCATCTCTCTACTTTTATATTCAAATATAGGAACAAAGATTCTATTTTGTCCAAAATTGTGAGTCGTGGAATAGCAAGTTATACAAACCAGGTGCTCAATAAATACCTATTGAATATAGAAATGGAAAGAAAATATTATTGTGTTTAGTGGAAAGTAACTGATTTTCAAAAATTTAAGCTACATCACTTTTACTTTTATACTTAGCAAGAGGCTGTATGTATGTTTATCGTTATTAAGAATTGGGGCTGCTTGAAGCAATACAGCACAGTGAATAAAATAGTGCATGCAAATAATTTCACAAAATGTCCTTGTAAACTCTATACACTCATAGATGGACAAAAAATTAAAAGCATAAGCACAAATGAATGAATGAATAAGTAATTAATATATTAATAAGCAACAAACAATCAAAACAATAAAGCCAAATCTATTTTTAAGCTTTCATTTCTTAGAGTTGCCTATTTTTTTATGTAGTGTTATACTCAGGGGTTGCAAGGAGAACAAGACAATACAGGACGTATCATTTATAGTATTATTTTATGATGACCACCCGAAGAATTAAATACAAAGAAAGTGCAAGAAATCTATTCACACACTAAAGACCCAAGGAAATCCAGCTGAGGAGCTGGATCCCACAACAATATCCTGCATGAGTCCAACTGAAGACCTAGAGCCCACTACAATGACTCATGTAAGTTCATTTCATAGATCTGCCCTGGGAAGGCCCAAAGGTCAGCGGTGGAAGCTAGAAAGTCTATGCCAGCAGGGTGAAGAATCTGTGCCAGCAGACCGAGGGTTCTGTTCTGGAGCCAAGAAGTGATGCTCAAAATAATGAGCAGGGCTACCCTGAAAAGTACCACAACCATTCTCAGCGACAATGAGGTCCCGAGCTCCTCTGATAATAAGAGTCAAGTACATATCAGGAAGCCAGCATGATAAACTTCTGGAAATTAAACAGCACACATCTTCCGCTCCAGAGCCTGGAAGCATTGTTCAGAAGACCAAAGCTCCCCCAAAGTGAACCACAGCCACTCTCAGCAACAAGGTCCCAAGCTCCTCCAATGATAACAGTCTAGCTCATACCAGGGGAGCCAGCATGACAAGCTCCTCCAGGAGAACCAATGGCTGCAAACAATAACACTTAGGAAAACCCACGATGCTACTCTTCCTCTCCAGATCTCCTGTTTATGCTGGCGATAGTCCTCAGATGGGCCATCCACGCTCAGCACCACACTGATTCAGTTCAGCTGGTGTTTAAATTGACCACCAGTCACCAATCCACTACATGTAGTGTTCTATTTTGCTGTAATTATACATTCCTTTTCCATTATATAAAATACTGTAGTAAATTCTGTCCCTCCTTGAGTATCCTTTTCCACTGGTAACAACTGGTAAAACTGCATAGAAATGTGATGACCTAAATATTTTTATATTCATGTGATACCAAACGTGATTCTTCCTGATACTATTTATTACTGCACTCACTTCTCACCTGAGCCTGAAATCTACTCCTATCACCTAGTAATTAATGATGTATATTCTTTTTCAAATTCCATGATTTCACCATTATAAAATTTAGGCTGTTTATATGAATGGAATATAAAATGTTTTTACACTTGGATTAAAAAATATTACTCACTGCAATTATCTGTAGTTCTACAAATGTGGCATTGTATATCAATAATTTATGCCCCTGGATATCTCTGAAATATTTCAAATTCCATGATGTAGATACAGCCACATCATGTTTAATGGTTCAACCATTGTTGACCATCTGATTTTTCCAGTTTTAAACTGTTACTCTTTAGGTTGCTAAAAATGTTCATTTATAGGTTTTATTTGATCTTATTTTTTTCCCTTTGGTACCAAGGACTAGAGATGTAATATCTTTATTATATAGTAGTTGCATTTTTTTGTTTGTTTGTTTGCTTAAAACAGCACAACTGCTTTCCAAAGTGTTTGTAGAAATTTAAAAATTTTTATTTATTTATTTATTTATTTTGGTACCTGGGATTAAACTCACAACCTTGCACCTACCAGGCAGACACTTATGCCACTGGGCCACAACCCCAGCCCTATTTTTTGAGACAGGGTCTCACTATGCAGTTCAGGCTGGCCTTGAATTCACTTTGTAGCCGAGGCCAGTCTCCAACTCACAACGACCCTCCGCCTCAGCCTCCCAAGTGCTGGGATAAAAAGCGTGTGCCACAACACCAGGCTTTTGTTTGTAGAATTTAATGTTTGTAACAAGTGTAGTTGTCTTACTTGCTGACAGCCTCACCAACATTAAGTGTTGTGAATATATCTTGTTTCAAACTTCCGGATAGTTGTACAGTGATTATTTTGTCCACGTTTTATTGTATGTCCACTAATAAAGTTGTATTGAATTTGTTTTACTTTTTGGTGTTTGTTTTGCTTTGTTTTGTTTTGTTTTGTTTTGTTTTGTTTTAGATGGGGTCTCACTATGCAGCTCAGGCTGCTTTTGAACCCACTGTGCAGCCCAGGCTGACTTTGAACTCACAACAATCTTCCTGCTTTAGCCTCCTGAGTGCAGGGATTACAGACCTGGCAAATTTTACTTTTTACCATTCAGTAAATTTCTCTATTGAAACCAGCTGGTCTGTGAAACACCTTTTAGGGGACAGTTTTAAATTACATATTCCATTTCTTTCATATATAGAGCACTATTGAAATGTGTGTCATATTAAATAAGATATGAGAGAATGTGTTTTTAAAATAGTTGTCCATTCCATTCATGTTTTCAAATGCATATGCTTGCATTTATTCATATAGTCATTCTGTTGTCTCTGTTCTGGGGTACCATTTCATTCATGATATTGATAGTTGGGTTTTCTCATTCTTAATTTCTCTGGCTCTTTCTGTCTGTCTTTGTCTCTGTCTCTCTGTCTCTGTCTCTCTGTCCCTCTGTCTTTCTCTCTGTCTGTCTGTGTGTCTGTCTGTCTCTCTCTCTCGCTCTCACTTTCCTGGTCACATTTGGTAAGGTTTTGTCAGTTCTATTTCTTTTCAAAGAATGTCCTCTCTTCCATGTGCATTTTTATTTTTTATGTGTTTTAGATTTCATTTATTTCTTCTCATACATATATACCATTCCTTCTTTCACTTATTTTGTAACTTCTCTAACTTTTTTGAGGAGAGACTTTAGATGATCAATATAATACTTTTAAACTTTTTGTATTATATTCAATTAGTGCTGCAAATCTCTCTCTCTATTGTAAGCAACTTTCAATATATTGTGTTTTTGTGTTAGTTCACTTTACAATAATTTGTACTCAAAAATTTTCCTTCACCCAGGGAATTAGCAGTAAATACGTTTTTTCATTTTTATGTATATAGGGATTTTTCTGTTTTTATCCCATTAACTGATTACAATTTCACACCAATCTGATAAGAACATACACTATAATTTCAATTAGTTTTCAATCAAGCGAGGTTTATTTTATGGCACAGAATGTGATCCCCGTCAGTTCACGTTTTCAGGGTCACTTGAAATGAATGTTCATTCCAGTAGTGTTGCATTCAGTTTTTGGTAGATGTGACTTAGATTCTCTCGGTTCATTACGTCATTAATGATCCTGTGTTTGAATGGTGTAACAGTGCTTGAAAAGAAGAGGGGGAAATTCTATAATGTTTATTGGGCATTTGTCTATTCCTCCTGTTTATTTTAATCAGATTTGTTTTTTATATTTTTTGAACTTCTATTACTCATTGCATGCATGTATTGATTGATCTGTATTCTTGGGGAATTGTCCCATCAATCATTATCAATCATCATTTAATGTCCCTTTCTTCTTTTATAGTTATTGAGTCCTCCATATGTGATATTATTATATATATTCACCTTTTCTTTTCATGAATGTTTAGAGGTAAATCTTTAAATTTCTTTAAATTTAAATTTGTTTAAATTTCTACCATCCTATATTATTAAATGTGAAGTGATTTTCCTAGATGAATATATATAATTAGGCCATATTTTAAAATCTATTTTGCCAATATCTTTTCTTAACCAGTGTAGATGAGTTATATTTAATATAATTATTGCTATAAATTATATGTTAAGGCTATTGCTATAAATTATATGTTAAGGCTATTTTATTAGGTTTCTTTGTTTCATGCTTTCTTATGGATCATTTGAGTATATTTTAGTCTAGCTTGATAAGTTTATAATATCTTTAAACTTGTTACAGCTTTACACTTTTGCTGTAGGTATTGTATTTTACAAACAAAATATTACTGTCCATTAGTGTATTTTATATACAGTGCAAAAATCTGATCTTTATATCATTTTGATCTCTCCCATTTCTCAATTACTTCCTGAATATATAATTAAGAGTACATCAGATAATACTGTTTTTCTCTCAACGGTAAAGATACTTTGTAAAACTAATTACAAAAATATAATGTTATATATTAAAGTGACATGTATCTTTTTGGGGCTTGTTCCTCCTTGATGTTCTGAAATTTCATTTGTCATCACTTTTTTGGTTTGAACTCTGCCTTTATACATTTTTGTATGGTAGATCTACTGCTGAAAAAAAAACTTTACTTTGCCTTTATCCAAATATATCTTGATATTTCCTTAATTTTATTGATATATTTTACTGCATGTAGATTTCTGAGTTGACAATTATTTTTTGTTCCCATTGAAAAATATTGTGCCATTTTCTTTTGGCTTCTATGATTTCTTTTTAAAAATTTTTATTAGTAAACATTGGCTGTACATAATGTTTGCAAACCTTGTGCGCAGTCAATCCATGTGCATAGCACATCTTAATACCTTTTCCATCCCCTTTCCTCCTCTCATTTCCCCCTCCCTCCATCTTTTGATTCTTTTTCATGGTTTCTGATGAGAAATTCATTCATATCAGTTTTCTCACATACCTAAAATAACATTGCTTTCTTGTTGCTGTTGAGGTCTTTTTGTTGTCCTTAGTTGTTAAAAGTTTAATGTGCATGTGGCTGGATTTATTTGGATTTGTTCAATTTCAGAATTGTCTAGCTTAGTGATCTAATAGGTTTATGTGTTTTGTCAACTTAGGAAATTTTTAGCCATTATTTCTCTGAGCACATTCTCCTTTCATTCTGAGAATTTGGTGCCTGGAATTTTAGAATTTAAATAAGAACTCCAAGTCCTTGAGTTCTGTTCATTAGTTTTCAAATCTATTTTATCCTTGTTTGTCAAATCATACAGTTGGTGTTCTCTGTTTCAATTCACTGATTCTTCCTCTGTCTTGTCCGTTCTGATATCCATTCACTTATATAGCGTATTTTTTTTCTTTGCTGAAATCTATTTCTTTGCTGAATATATTTTTGTGTTAAAAGTTTATTCATAATTGCCTGTTGAAAGATTTTTATAATGACTATTGTAAAATTTTCTTCAGGTAATTCTAACATCTCTTTGATCTTGTTATGAGAATACCTACTGGTTTTCTTTAACTTTTTTATTCAAATGGAGATTTGCTTAACTTGTTTTGTTGCATTGCAGATGATTTTAGCTACAACTATTAAACAATGAGAAAGTATGTGTTAGCCTCGATGTTATGAGTGGAGGTAACTGGTTCATTTTTATTCTGGCATAGGATTTTGATTTTTGGTTTGCCACTAGATCTTTGTTGACATCATTCTGGTTGTGTAATCACTGATTGCTAATTTATCACTATGCACCATGTATCGAATCAATAGCATAGTTCAAGGGATGGACTATTATAACTAGACAATGATCAAAGTACGAAATTTCATTAGGCATGTTTTGACATCATTCAACAGGAAAAGAGGTGGAGTGTGAGCACATTCCTATTTGTGGAGCTGAAACCCAGTTTTTCCTGTGATCTCCACTGACACTGGAGGTGGATGGGCATGGCTTTATTACCTTGGTAAGGACAGCTCTCCAGATCTCTGTTTTGATCTGTCTGCCATAACTTGGATGTGGTGGTTGGGCCATCTTGCTGCTTCTGGCAAGAACAGAAGTCCAAGCCAGGCATGGTGGCGCATGCCTTTAGTCCCAGCACTCGGGAGGCTGAGGTAGGTGTAGCGTTGTGAGTTTGAGGCCAGCTTGGGCTACAATGTGAGCAAGGCCAGTCTGAACTACATATTGCAACCATGCCTCAAAAAAAAAAAAAAAATAGAGCTGGGGGTTTGGCTCAGTGACTTCAGTGCGTGCTTGGCAGGTGTGAAGCTGTGAGTTCAATCCCCGGTGCTGACAAAGAAAAAAAAAAAAAAAAAAAAGAGAAAACAAGACTAGAAGTCCAGGGACCCCAGTCAATACTTCGTGGCATTTCTGGGTCTTGGAAATAGTTTTGTTGTGCTTTCTGCACTGTTTTGGCGAGGTACAGGCATTGTTATCTAAAACCTTTGTGTTTTGCTAAGCTCTTTCCTATTTCTTTGGATAGAAAGTGAAGACTGTGTTTGGGGCTTATTTTATATATCTGTTGGCATTTCCAAGACATCAGCTTCTTTAGCTCCACATCCAGGACATATAAGGCAAAAATAAAACCGAGGGGCATGATATTTGTGTGTTCTCAGATTCTGAAGAGCTGGGATTACTTGCTATCTTTAAAAAATTTTTGAAGTCATTTGTATTTGTTTCATATACAGTATCCATGATTTTTAGTAGTAAAAAGTGAGAGGAATAAGGAACCACATCTCTACTCCATATTTCTGGAATTTGGCACTTTACTGACTTAATAACATAATTTTAAGACTTCAGCTTCATTTGGAAAACCCAAAACAATGAAGTTTATTATCCTACAACTTGTCAAACATAAAAAGTCAGAAAGGTTGTAATTTTTTCTGTTGCCATCTTGTCCTAAAATTTAAGGTGTGGTTATATAAAGATGATTGTAGACTGACTAAAGTCAGTTATCCTTGCATAGATTCAAATATACCACTCATGATTGTTTCTTTTTTCTGTCCTTTTTTATTATTATATTAATTATCTAATATGAATACCACATAGATTAACGCCTATGAAAAAGCTGTTGGTCTCATAATTCTGTGTCCTAATGTCAAAAGATAGAAGGCAGGCATCTAGCATCTCTCACTCTGTAGGAATTCTTAAAAGAAAACAATTATGTTCCAATGGAAAATTGTAATGTAATTTACTTGCTAAGATTCCGGTATCACAGCACAATATTTTCAGACTTGGATTTAGTTATTGTTCTATCTGTGACCTCATTAGGGTTTTTATATACACTGTGATCTCCCTTTTATACCATGACAAAATTAATTGTTGAAAGGACTATTTAACATATTAGTAAAATGGCTTATGTATTTCAGCCCATATAAACTACATGCACAATAAATGGCATTTATTAACAATCATCTTAAGGTATGTAAAAGTTAGTAAATGAATGATTTTTTTTCAATACATTGCATTAAACTAGGGCCTCATGCATGCTAAGGATTTCCTCCATCATGGAGCTGTTCCTTGGGTTCTAAATTAAGATACTGAATCAACACTTTATTTCAGAAATTTTGACTCCATTTTATGATGCTTATACAGCTTTGAACAGTGTATTTACTCATATCAATATTTCTTTTCTCTCAAAATGGGTTTTCAATGCACCTGGATTTATTCACTGGCAAAAATTAGTTTCTTGAAATAAAAATAAAATATATATAAGTATATATATATATATATATATATATATTCTCTACACTGCTTTTTAGAGATTTACCATGGTGGTAAGGAATGTAATAGTGTGAAAAGGCACAGAAGAACTTCATGTCTCTACCACTAAGCAGTTGTGCAGCCTCCTGTTTGACAGAAAATATCTGAGAAATTAAAATTTTTGTATATTCATTTTTTAGCATTTGCCAAGGCAGTCTAGTAAAAAAATTTGTAGAGATTATTGAATTTAGTAAGTTATCTACTGAAAACACTTCATTTTAGTCAAAATTTCTACATACAGTATATTTTATTAACTATAGTTTGCAATCTTTTGCCAATAATTTATTACTGAATGAGAACTTCTTTAGTGAATGTGTAGGTTATAGAGCTCCTTTAAATTTGCCTTAGTTGGGAAATCTATTTAAAAATGCTCTAAAACATAATTGAAGCTTGTGTTGTTATATTTATTATTATAGCCTAAATTTTGTAAAATGGACATTCATCATCATAGTAATTTTGGAGTCACATTATGAAGTTGTAGTTACATCTATAAATGTCATGAAATTAGTAAAAGTAAAATGAGGCATATCTATTCAATGAGTATGGAAACTGCCTTATAGCAGAAACAATTTCAGAAGAATTTAATATAGTTTCAAAATGTGAGAGATGGAGATCAAAGAGCAGGGGAGTAAAATGTATCAAGATGGTATACATACATGCGCTAAAGCACGAAGATGACGATATTTATTTTGTACCAAAAATGTACACTAGTAAAAACAAGGAAAATTTAAAAATTGAGAAAAAAAATCTTTAAAATGACTTAGAAGGATAAATATCATAAATTATACTAAAAAGTAAGAAAGCTGCCAACCATGTACAAGATTTTCTAGCTGTAAAATATGCAAATAATCAAACAATTTCATCTCTGTAATTAACCAGAAAATCTTCTGAATTACCAAAGAAAATAATTTTCACTTTCATTACTGAATGAGAAGGAACATCTGAGACTTCAGATGGTGACTAAGGGTGACTTTGTCCTAATTCATGAAAATCAGTGCAGCACATTGCAAAATGATCAAATTAAAAAGAGCCCGGGGAGCATCCATGATGATGAAAGGCGAAGGCAATTAAAACCTGTGTTATTTAGACATTGTTGTCGACACCATAAGCGTCGCCATGTGCTCTGCAAGCTGTAGTGTGCCCTCAAGTTGGTCTCATGGGTAACAAGGTCATTTATGTGTTCTTTATTACATAGAACTGTGTGACTGATTACTTGGAGTAAAAAGAAATTTCAAAATATGGAGAAAGTAAATGTCAAACTTGGATAGTATCAAATTAGTAATTCATTTCTAAAATATTACATCATGATTAAATACAGTTTACCTTAATTTTTTTTGTTTCAATATTATTTTTGACACTGATATTTTTTGTTGTATTAATAGAGTTGGATCCCTGAGAGTGTAAAATGAAATTTTCATTCTCTCTCGTCAATGAAAAAACTTGTTAAGGAGTTTTAGTTTGGCTGTTAGGAACTGTCTATCAAAGTATATATTTAGAATGAGAATTCTTTAATGTCCTACTCTAAGTTTAAAATGTTATAACCTGAAAGTTACAGATTTGTAGGGTTAATAACTCTGAAAAAATCTAGAGATCTAAAGTACATGATGAGGAATTACTAATAAGTATTGTATACTGCAGATTTGGTAGGACAGTAGATTTTAAGTGTACCTACAAAAGAAAAGAAGAGATAAAAGAAGCTGTGTGAAGTGAGAGCTAGTGAAGTTAACCTGAAGGTAGTAATCACATCACTATCTAAAATAACATACTTTAATAGTACGCTTATACAGTAAAAAATTATAAATTGAGTCTTGTCAGTTACATTTCACAGCTTACTCATTTTGTATTTTAAATATTAAAAACATCCACAGTTTTTTGTCCACTAGTTTCTCCGTTTTGTTCTTTTCACTTTATCTCTGTATTTGTGGGCCATTATACATACACAATTTTTTTATTGCTATTGTAGTAATCCTCTGTGTGCTGGGAATTCCAAAACATGGATATTATTGTATTCTTTACTAAACTGAAGGGTTTGTACAATTTTAGAGAACAATGACAGTTTTGTAATACTCTCTTTATTACTGGCACTGTAATTTTAATGCCAGTTTCAATATTTTAACTAAACTGATCTTCATAATTATATGTGAATTATAGTGTGGGCACTAAATAACTTGTTGAGTGTTTTTCATCTTTCTCAGTTTTGAATAAGTTCATATAATATGGCATAATTGAACAACAATCCCTATTCCTGTTTTTCTTTCAGTTTGGAAATGATTTTTTAAGTGCATGAATATTTGAAATTATAACTCTTTTAGAAGCAGCATACTGGCTTTTCTAGAATGTTCACATTTCAGTTTTATGAACTTGTGAAGTTTCTGCAGATGAAAAAAAGAGTTATGTACATGTCATCAAGTTAGGGAATTTGTTTGGAGAGATTGCCTAGGATCATTTAGTAGAATTTAAGGAAGAGTTTGTAATACAATTTACATAAATTGGACATTTATGCATGAATAAATGGTTTTTAGTCCTGTTACAGTTTATATCTAGAAGTCACCCCAAAACCGCATGCACTTGTATGTGGGCCTTTTCAGAAGTGGGTGAATTATGGGTAAGTGAATATGGGATAGGGTTTGCGATAATGGGATTAAAGGTGTAGATATTGGAAGTCTAATGCTGGCTATAGGTGGCTCTAATCAATAGGCTTATAGCGTAGGTAAAATACAAAGGGACAGAAAAGGAAGGCATGCTGCCGCTACTGTTTGCTGCCTTCTGCCTGCTATATGATGGACTATTTCTCCTCTGTTTTGCCTCTGTGTCATGCCATACTGCATTAGAGCCAGTTGAACATGGATTGAAGTCTCCACAAACTGTGAGCTAAAATAAATGTTTCCTCCTTTAACTTAAGGTACTGGGCATTTCTGTCTCTGCAATGAAAAGAAAATAATAAAGATGGATTTTGGTACCAGACAAGTAGGGATGTTGCTGTGAAGCCAGCTGGCTATGTTGTTCGGAGGCCTTTGGAAATGGCTTGTGGAAAGAGCTGAAGGTGTGCAGTTGCTGGCTAAAGAAGTAGCCCTAGAAATCTGTAAGCTGAACTTGATGGGAAATTCTGGTCATAGCTCGGAAGATCAGAATGCTGATAGAAATGCTTCCAGTAAAGACCAAGTTCAAGAGGTTTCAGTTGAGAAGAAGGACTACATTGGAATTTGAAATCCAGACCATGTGCATTAGGCTGTGGTTGAAAATTTATCCGTTCTGCTCATGTCCAGAGACATTGTGTGATACTCAGATTAAAGGCAGTGAATTAATCATGAGAAAGAAATTTAAAGGCAAACTAACATTGAGGTGATTGCATGACTGCTGTTGGGAACTCTTATCCAAATCTATTTTGAGCATCAATAGCAAATGGCCCAGTAGAATGCTTCAAAATGTTTTGAATTTGGCCAGAAAGGAAGATCCCATAAAATTGTAGACTGCAAAGATAGAGCAGAGGAGAACTTGTTTACTGAGAAGGAGCCATACAATAGAAAAGATAGTCTGAGAATATGATAGCAGCCAGCAGGACTCTAGACTTCACAGCCTAAAACTTGCAAGGTGAAAGCTTTCTTTTGAAAAGACAACCTCAAGGAATGATGTCCCAGAATAGCAGCCATCTAGGGAAGTTTTTCCTTGGGATTTGGATAATATTGTTCAGGAAACCAGCTACTCAACCCCTACACCCAAAAAAGAAGGAAGCCTGGCTATTGCTCCAGCTAGCAGTGCACTTTGACATCATCTGTGTAGTGCTGCTTTTAGGTGCATGAAGAATGCAAGAATTGTGTGACGGGAAGCTTTCCACCCAGATTTTGGAAGAAAGTTGGGAGGCCATGAAAAGTGCTGTTAAGAGTGCAGTTGTGAGAGGCTGTGGGTGTGAAACTGAAGCTATATAGGAGAGAGTCCAGAAGGTTAGAGAACACAGGAAGGACTGTCTGTGGAAAGCTTCAAGGCGTGAGCAAAGCCTTCTCAAGACAAAAGCTATGAGAGCTACAACTGCAGGCAGGAACACAGGCATGGAGGTCACATCTTTCCACACATTGCTGCAGATGTTGGACAAATAAATGTGACTGAATGTTTGTTCTGCTGGGTTTTGGACTTGCTTTGTTCCCCAATTGTATCTTTTGTACTCACTATCTTTTACATTTAAAAATGCGAATGTTTGTGTTGTACCGTTGCATTTTGGAAGTATTTAACTTTTTCATTTGTATTGGGTCTCACATCTAAGAGTTTTCTTCAATCTCACAGGAGACATTGAACTTGGAATTTTTAGCAATGCTGAAACTGTTACTACTTTGGCAACTCTTAGAGATGGAATAAAAACTTTTGGCAGAAGGAATGCATGTGAATCTTTTAGGGACCAGAGGTGAAATTTTATGTCTTATATCTGAATGTCCTCTGGGACTTTTCAGAGGTGGCTAGATCTTATGTGAGTGAAAATGGCTTAGGGTGTGTATACTGGAATTAAGGTTGTGGACAATGGGAGCCTGACCCTGGGTGTGAATCACACCACCCAAAAACCTGATGACCTGCATTTAATAAAGGGGAAAGATGTAAGGCAGGGTGCTGTTGGTGCTGCTGCTGTTTGTTGCTTTGCTGTCTTCCGTCAGTCATGCCACGGACTGTTTTTCCTCCTTGAAGCCCCTGTACCATCCCCTTGCCTTAGATCCAGTCAACTACTGATTGAAACCTCTATAAACTGTGAGCTAAAATATATCTTTCATCCTTTAACTAGTATGTGTTAATTATTTTTTCTCAGCAACAACAACAAAAAATAACTAAGACAAGTACATTTACATAGTTTTACAACCATGAAAATAATTTAATTCTAAAATAAATTTACCATACCCAAGGAAATGTCATGCCCTTCCTCAGTATCTTTTCAATGAAAAGTTAGCATAACTCAGGTAATGGAAGTGATAACAACCTGGGAGCACCTGATCAAAATAGTTTAGCCATATTCTTGCTAGGAATGTAGTAGAAATAGCAGTCTGGCTAAGGGTGGGGATAGACAGTAACATTTTCAGATCAACTGCTTACTTGATAACCAAGCCTAAAAATAACACCAGAAATAAAACCCTATGTGAGCTACAATGTAAATGCAATCGTAAGTCTACAATAGAAATTCATGACAGGCGAACAGAAAGGTGCAACATCACAATGACCTACTACAACATCAAGAAAACCAAAAATATTTCAAGTGTGCTCTACCAAAAAGGGCAGGAAACAAAATACAGTGCTAACAGTGTAAGTGATACTTCTGCATGGGACATGCTTATGTCATAATAATGCACATGCCTGTTCACCTGTCAGTTTACCACTGTGCTCCACAACTTTTTACATAGTTCCCTGGAAAGAAATAGTTTGCCCTTCCTCTGTTATAAATGATCTTTTATGAATTCTAATCTAAATCCTTTAAGAAAATTTCTCCATAATATTTTGCACTTGTTATTTTCTTTGTGAAATAACAGACTATTTGTGTCACATATATTTAGGGTTGAGTATAACCCAACCACTGGTGAAAGCTTTGTGTCTTGAGTGATATCATAGTTGCTGCATAATTGATCAACATCTATGTTACCTTTGGTTTTATTGTAAAAGATTACCATTTGTCTTTAGTTTTCTCAAGGTTTTCCTGTCAAGTTTTCTATCATAGTGCAATGCAGTGACAGTTGTTTTTCTTTGCCATATATGAGGCTACTGTTATATCTTTCTGAAATCCAAAGGACAGACTTGAGACATTTCTAGGTAAATCGATGCACCATGAGACCATACTCTTAACTGAAATCAATTGGAAACACGTGTAAATATCACACTGTTTCTCTGGCTTGAGATATCAAAAGTGTAAATAAGGACCAAAATGCATAATAGATATATATTGTGTGATAGGCAGGAAATGTTCAGATGGGTAGGGAAAGTAAAATATTCAAATGGAAAGGGGAAGTGAGGGAGAAGAAAGGAAAGGAAAACAAAAAATGAGAAAAGAAGGAAACAGGTTTCGTAAATAAGGAGGGGAAGAGGGATTATGGAAGAGTAGGTGAATGGGAAAAAAGAATCAAGATGTATCATGTATAGGTACAAATTCCCTACAATGATCATTATGTATGTATAAAAGGTACTAATAAACTTAATTTAAAAAAAAAACAAAAATTGCACTATACAATTCTGTGTTTTGAAATTGTGACATTTCATTGGAAATTTCTGCTTTGGTCTTGTTGACAGTTCTTAACACCAGTCAACTTGTGCTCTGTTAGCAAATGTAACTTCAATCAGAAACTAGTGAAACAATTTTCAAATATCATATTCTGATTAATTTGGCAGAAAGGACCAACAAATCTATTTGTGACATAAATAGCTTATTAGTACATGAATAAAGAGTGACTCTTCATTATTATTTTAATAAAGAATAAAGTGGCTGAGTTCCAGGACAAATTTCTAGATTGAGAGAATAATATGTCTTTGCATCTACCAGGGCATATATATTTATACTGTATGTTGGAGGCGTTTTTGACATATACTGCCTAAAACTACAGTGACCATGAAATGCTGAAAGATGCTCATCATTAGCTGGGCATTCAGAAGGTGTGAGAATTCTTTGACAATTAACAAGAATCTCTCAAACAATGAGAGGATAGCAGAGAGATTATTGGCTCTTTTTGTTACTTCACAGGTGGTTTTGTCATCAAACCTCAGGCATTTTTTTAAAGACAGGGTCTTGATTTATTGTTCACAATGGTTTTGAACTACTGTGTAGCCCAAGCTTGCCTCAAGTTGGTGGCCGTCTTCCTGCTTCAAGCATGTATAAGAATTTGTGTTTGATAAAATGTCCATCAATCTCACAGGATCTGCTTTGGCAGAATTTCCTTTCAGTGGAGACTTCAATGAGTAACTTCAGTAACTTTAGACATGTTTGTTGGCTTCTTGCCTCCTTCTTTGAGGTCTGCCAGGATAGCAGTGCAGTACTGATGTAAAGCTTCATTGTCTTCTGTTACAGTCCCAGTTTGGACATGCTTGGAGGAAGACTGTGTTCACCCAAGCAACAGGATTAACCACAGTGACAGGGACTTCTGACCTGAACCAGACTTGGGCTCCAAGGCAACAATGTTCAGTATTGAAGAGAGTCAGAATTTGCTGCTGACAGTAGATCAGGAGGCTGTGGTGCAGGAGACAGAAGTGTCAGTGGTGCCATCACGGCTGACTGAACAGTTTGGAGTTGATGAATGTAAGGAGAATGCAGGTCAGACTCAGGGTCTTCAGGCAGAGCAGAAATCCTTTTCAGCTTAGGCTGAATCTGAGAACCTTTCAGATGGCCTTGTGGGTTTGTTTTGACAACTAGGATGACTTACTTGTGCAGGACACAGGTGTGGAGTCAAGGCAGGAGAGTTTTTAACTCCTTATGGCATTGAGTCCAAGTGAAATGGCCTTGTATATCAGGACTTTCCTAGTTGAAGGGCCTAATGGAAGCAACTTGCAAGCAGAAGAAGGCATCGTTTAAATTTAGAACAGTCCAAAAAAGTGTACATGTGGGGAACCGCAGAATGCAAGATGATGGCTGCATTGTTGACAGCACAGAGATCTTGTCCAAGGTAATTAATAGTCTATCAGGGTGATGTGTGGCTGAATGCCTGTTTGTGCCTTCTATGATATCTGACAGCAACAGAGGTTGTGGTGAGGCAGCAGAGTTGACGACCAGGCCCACAAGTGAGTCTTTAGTTCATATCTCTGGAAGGAGAGCCATTAGAACTTCAGGACTGAAGGTATCTATCTCGGGCTAATGCAGGGATAATCTTTTTTCTTGGGGAAGAGTCAAAGTTGAAAGTGCAGGTTTAAATGAAAGGGAGGCTGACTGGCTTGTTATGAAAGAGATTTTCTCTCAGGTTGCAAGTTTGTGCCTGGCAAAAGGGGCATGAGGCAAGAGTCCCAGTTGTCCCAGTGACAGTAACTTTCTTGACAGAGGAAACTTTTGAAGGCAGAGAGTTCTATTCCATTGTCTACCAGGAAAGTCATAGGTTTGCTCCTGACTTTTGTAATGACTGTGGGCTCTTGGGGTCCAATTTTATAGAGCTTGGTCTGTTGTATCTATTCATACAACTCATTTGTCAGGACTGACAGTTCACTTTTCCTCAATCAAAATGTGGAACTTAAAAAGAATTGCTGCTGGTCATTTGGGTTGGTGTTAGATGATGCCTTCCGACCAGGATAAGCATATCTCAAGAGGGATCTCTATTGTCGAATTCAGGAAATGGACTAGAACTGGTTCAACTGACTGGAAGTAGATGAGTTTGGAGTAGGTTGTGCAACTATGGTGGCCAATGAAGGTACCAAGGTGGAATTCTTAGGAAGAACTAATCTCTTTTTAGCATTTTTTGTCTTTGGAATGCAATGAACAGTTTGGTTTCATTTTTAACTTCATAAAAGCCTTTCCCTGCTGTCGGGGACTGTGAGTTTTAACTAATTAGTTCCTATTCTATTTCCTTATCATTTATGTCGTGTATCCTTGAATGATGCTGCAACAGGCAGAGGGTGGGGCCCCTCCCCCCCCCCCAGAGAGAGGGACTATTCAGTTGCCTGTCTGGCTATGTCCTTCTGGGAATTTAGGCATGACTTTGCTAATGAGGCTCCAACGCCTCCTTTATGCCATCTGTTGATAGTCAGGGAACCACAGATGAGGGCCCAATCAGCCACTGTGACCTGTGTTTTCTAGACTTGGTGCACAAGCAGAGCAGCCTATTGCTCATGCTGTCCCTTCCACTCACATATTCATTCAGCAGGCACTCAGAGGTTAAACATTTCAACCCCTCTTTCCTTGAGGGTGACTTCCACTAACAAGAGTTGATCAAGCTCTTCTTCTGCTTGAACTGAGCAGGACTGGCAAACTGACTAACTGGGGTGCCCCCAGGGGTCTTACCATAATCAGGCAGGCAGACAGACAGGCAGAGAGACACACAGATTGTATCCTCCTCCTTTCGGGGTCCAATGTGACCCACTCATTCGGGGAATCGGGAATCCTACTCCAGATCTCCAAGGGGGCTTGAAACATCTCAAGGGCACGCCTTCCCACTGGGACCTGGAGAGATCCTTGCTCTATCACTGAGGGCAACTAGTGACCAAAGAGGCCAGTCTTCCTGGCCAATGCACCAGATACAATGGTAAGCAGAAACACAGAAACAACACTCAGAATTTTGAGACAGATTGATTTACATCAATGGGCACTGATTAAGAACACTTCCAAAATATCAGGCCCTTATCTCAGGTGGTCCAGGGTTTATATGAGATAAGCAGGAAGTACAGAGGCTGAATGGCTTGTCAACTAGGGATTGACTTATAGACAGTACATCATAGTGACCAGTCGTTTCTATCAGATAGAAGCAATCAGATCTGGAATAGGAACTATTACCTGGGCAACTAATAAACTGAAAGTACACTGGCTGGGAGTGGGAGTGCTTTTTCTGCTACAAGTACAACAGACCTATGAATGCTTTCAGTTCAGCTAGTGAAGTGTCATAATAAACACATTTTTGAGTCTAGCTATTGGTAAAAATAGAACATTTTACTTGTATCTCACTTGTGTGTATTTCACAACATCTTGTAGCATAGTATTTCATCTGCTACAGTTTCCGACACTGAATGACAGGCAGTGCTTGCATTCTCTCCAATAGCTTTCACCTCTGGCAAGACCTGTGTTATATTCTCAGACCCAGTTCTAAGGCTGGATTGTTCCATTTGGTTGTGATCATTTTGTACCACTTGTGCTAGTCAAATATATACTCACATTGCTGATTCCTTTATCCTCTGAATAAAGGAAGTTTTCATTCCCTTTGTATTGGTCAATTCTTGTTCAGTTTTACTGTCACAAGAACTTTGGGTCACATGGCCACTGACAAAATCATCATCAATACATGAGTCACCTGATGATTCACTTTGGTTCTCCTCCAAAGCCTGCAAATCTGGCTTTTCTTGAGCCATTGTACTGAACTGCATTCCTGGTTTCTCCATGCTCAGCTACTGTGAGCCACACCCACATTCCAGTATGGTGTAGGACATGTTTACATAGCAGAATGGTCTGGATGTATTTATCCCTCGTGATGCCCTGGGAAACATACGCAGAGCATTATACAGGTAAAAATTTCAGTTTAACAATCCTGCACATGTACATACAACTTACCTGGTACCAAGTTGATAAGCACAAATGTTGTTTTCTCTGTTCCAAGCTGCAGCTACTGAGATTCACAGCCAGTTGCTATTATGCTAAAGTACAAAACTAAAGTAGAAAAGTATGGGATGGGTTTTTGTAGCCCAGTGTAATGTGCCAAAGACTTGGACTAAAATGATAAAACATCCAGTTTAATCTCAGAATAGCAATTTACATATCTTTACTATTTATTCTTCAAAAGAATTTAAAATACAGGCATAAAATATACCAATATTAAGATTTTTACTACAAGGTACAGTTATGATTTAATCTGATTCATTATACCATGATGACCCATATTAATTTAAATAGGTATAACGGAAGTTTGTCACCAAGGTTTTGGAAATGAATGTGAAGGTAGAATTTTCTTATCACTATTTTAAATGACCTCAATGTATCACTCACCTAATTGTTCCAGAAAAACATATTTTTATGATATGTTAAGGACACAAGAGTGAAATAAAATTCGTCTGACAAGTATATATTCAACTTTCTATTTGTCAGACACTAAATTGTTACTTGAGATACATCAAAGAGATCAAATTTCCTTCACTCATAACCTCAGACACATTGATCAGCTGTTCTAAATTCCTTACAAGGGACTTAGCAAGGAGGCTAGAAAGGCTGGAGGTACTACTCCACACTACGAATTTAGTTAAGTGAATTTTAAAGACAAGGGAAACTGTGTTTGAGAATCATTTGGTGTAACAATCACTCTAGTAAATTTCTGGCAGACCCTGCTTGGGGACTTCCCAGAGTTAAGCGAGCGATTTCCCCACGTCAAAGTCAGATAGGGTTATAACCCCTTTATAGATACTTAGAATCCTTTCCTAAAGTCCCTGTAATATCACTCTAGTGAGCTGTGAGAGCTGGCACATTTAGGACTCAAATTGTCTTTAAAGAAATGTTCTTAATCAGATTCACCTCATAGAGACATGATAGTCAAGGATTCAATAAAATCTACTCTTAAATCTACTAAGAAATAAAGTTCTTATCAGTATATAATTATATTTTGGATGAAAAAAATCTTCTTAAAAAACCACAAAAGTTGTCATTGAAAAATGACATTTTCACATGTATTATTTAAACACCGGTAAAGATTTTAAAACTGTAAGATATCTAGTGCTGAGATTCACATTTAATTTTTTGTTAGCATTTAATTACTGGTATCTAGCCCAGTGTCTTAAAGAGCAGTGAAGTACTTGACAGTAACAAACACTTCTGAAGTAATTTTAAAAGTAACATATTTATTTAACTTATAGGTAGAACACATAGATGTTTCATTCACAATCCTCCCCCAGATTCAACATTATAATTACTATAATATATTGAGGACAAAAGGTGTGCTAAAAATAGTAAGTGGCTTACCTTCCTACTTAAATTCTGTAACATACAATTGGCCTCATTTTAGATATTTGATTATGAAAAAAAGTCAGATAGGTAATGTAGCATTCCTGGCTTCACACAGATGTTTGTTTTCAGAAAGTAGGTTATTTCAAAACCTCTATGTGACTAAAACACTGCATTTTTTAACCAGATTTATCATGTATTTATCCCATCTCATTTCCTTTCTCCCTCCGCCCTGTTCTTCCTTCTGCCTCTCTCTCTCTTTCCTTCTATCTCTGTCTCTGTCTCTGTTTCTCTTTCAGCACTAGGTAAAGCATATCCATGTAATGTCAGGCACATCACTAGAAACCGTGATTCATTATTGCACTAAAATAAAAAAAAATTGTCATCATGCTGTTTGTGCTGTCTATGGTACTGATTCAAACATAAACTGGCTATTAGTCAGAAGTATTCTTATAGGAGAATGACTGTTTTACAGGCTGCCATGGTAGGGGCAAAGAAAATCATTTGTGTCAGAAAAGTCTAAACAGAACTATAAAGATATTAAAGAGCATGACACTGAGAGAGAAAATTATAGCAGTTCAAAAGGCCCGATTGTATATGCACAAGAGTATAAGAAGGTTAGTTGGACCTGTCTGGAGGGCAGGGAGAAGCTTTTGTGCAATTTAAGCAGCACATAAAAGCACTTTCAGGCTCCTGCATGCACACAAACGCACACACACACACACACACACACACACACACACACACAAAAGATAAAGAAAAAGAGAAAGAGAAAAAAAGACAGAATTAAAGCAATAGCAACAAAGATGTAAAGAATCTAGCAGACAGGCCAACTGTGAAGCAAGCGCTTGTATATGGGGAGTGCTATCTGCTGTGGTAGAAATGTGGTGCTTCCCGGAGGGCTCGTTGCTCAGCTCTGGAGAGATCACGTGCAGCCCGCACACTGTCTGCAGCTGCGGGCTCCCTCAGCGTCCACACTGCTCCCCATGGGCACCTCTTTGCCCAGTGCAGTCCACAGGCATTCTGACTCCGGAGACTGGTGTGAGGCTTTATCCAGCCAGCGTGAATTTCTGTTTACCCCACCCCTGTCCATTTCTGCTTTTCCTTTCTTTGATGCATGACAGTACTAAAAAGAAAAAGTAAAGTCCTGCACTCCAAAATACTATCTCAGCATCTACCTCCAGAGAATTCAACCAAGGACAAAGATGTCCAATTACTTAAATTGATGGTGCCTTCTCAAAAACAAAAAAATTATCAATGGGGGAAAGGTGAAAAGGTAATGCATTCAGTTTGACACGCCTTATTGGAGGGGCAGTGGACTGACATGGCAAGTATCTCCTAGAGATAGACACTCAGGATTGTGGCTCAAGAATAAAGAGTAGATGAAAATTTATGATTAGGTAGTTTTTAAATAATAAATCCAACATATCTTTTAGGTTTTTCACATGTTGTAGATTTATTTTGGATCCTATTGTTTCATATTCCAATAACAAACTCAGCAAGTGATTTTGTTTTAAGTGTGAGCACAGCATTTTAACTATCTATAGGTTAGCTATTTAATATTTATAAATTAGTTATTCTATATGACTTGTAATTTTCATGAGTTGTTAAGAGCACACAACAGGCAAGCCCAAATTGAACTCCAGATTTCATTCCTTTAGCAGTTCATTCAACAGATAGAATTCCTTAATTCAAGCAGTTTTCTTTATTGGCCAATTTATGCATAACTGACAAGGTGTCCCTATTGCTTGACTATACTATTCTTTCATGGGAAAGTGATTATGTTTTAAGGGAATTTCTACTCACACGTGTTTGGCTGTTAACTGTTACTTACGTCTCCAATTAAGTTATAATTGATGCCCAAGGGTAACTTGTATCTTTAAATGAGAACAGCTAGTGATCTCTTACATCCAATCATTTATAAACTCATGAAAAGATGCAAGAAAGTTTATTTCTTCCCCTTCATATCTCCTACATGTTTATTTGAATTCTGAATGTCATCATCAAATTTCTCTACTTCCAATTTCACCCTTTTATGCTGTTTTGATTTCACATTTCATTAGTTAAAGAGTATTGGACATGTGCCAAGTAAATAATATATACAAGTGTGACTTTCAAGTTGGACTTGAGAGTGCATAACAAGAAAGACATGTCCTTCAGAAAACATGAAAAAACTGATACACACATGGGTACACACACAGAAAGCTTTTCTTTCAAATGAAAGAAGAGGAATAAAATTGCTTCTTTAAGGAGCACTGAATAGTCAGATATTTGACTGCAAATATTAATATAAATATGTCTATGCTTTTGTACAAAGTGAAACTGACAGATATTTAAATGAAAGCCATATATATCCAGAGTGACCATGTGTACTGGCTTGGTGTGGATGGTCCTAATTCTTGTGAATTGTTCCCACACAGTCACTAACAATATAACTTAACTCTTCATACTGCCCTGGTTTTCATATTAAACAATATGGCCTCCTTAGTTACAGTTCTGTTTTATTTTTTCTTTTCTTTTCTTTTTGGTTTTTGAAACAGGGTCTCACTTATGGTCCAGCTGGGGCTTGAACTTGCCTTGTATCCCATGCTAGACCTGAACTCATGATCTTCCTGCTTCAGCTTTTTGATTGTTAGAATTATAGGCATGCATTCCTATTCCAGGGGAGCACTTCCCTATTAATTAATAATTTAGCTTATCATTATGCTCATTAGCATTTCACCTGACATAAACCTGCTTTGAGTACTTTGGAGTGTTATAAAATACTTATTGTAAGTTATTTTTGAAAAAAATATGCAATTTATTTAGGAGTAATATGATCTCTAAGCATATTGGTTCATGATTCTTAGGTCATCCCATCATGTTGTAAAATAATCTTTGACCCAAGGTACTCAGCAAGGTTGACCATTTACTATGAGGCTTTGATAAGATAGCAGACTGCCCTTATTTAGAAGTCTTAGATAATATGGTTGAACATGGCTGAAATACTGTCCACTAAGATCCAAAATGTCACACACCCATGATATAGTCAGCAAAAAGCTGACTTCTGTGGGAGAAATCTCTTCAAAATACCTAGGTTTCTAGGAGTACTTGGATTATGAAGATTTTAGTGATGATAACATTTCATTACTTCTGTTAACTAGTTTTATTTTCTTTATAGAGACATTCAGTTGTATTCTATTTCTAGTTTAGTTGTGTATTATAATTATAAAGAATTTCTATAATGCTGCATTGAAATTATAAACCCTATCAAGTGTTCCGTGGCTGTAGGTTTTTGAGGTCATCAAAATTATATAAATAGAAATGTTTGTAATTTGGATACAGTCAATAAACCAATATTATACATTTTCAGTAAGTTGAATTTTACACTTAAACAATCATGTTTGTTATTGCAAAGACAAGGTCAAGTATATTAATCCATTTTTCTGTCACTATAACAAATTGTCCAAGGCAGGTTAACTTTATTTAGAAAGTAGTTAAGAGTTCTAGAGATTCAATTGAATGAAGATGGCATCA
>RJWM01010139.1:0-64862 GCA_004363535.1 Dasyprocta punctata
GTAGCTGGGATTACACACAAACTACTGTACACTTAACTCTAACTTTTGAATATAAAACATTAATATGAACTTCCACAATCTATTAGCTGTATATTAACTACCAATTGACAGACAGTATATATAGATACATACCTTTATAATACTTATATTCATAAATACACAATTAGATACAATGAATTCAATAATATTTGTATGATACTAATCGTAACAATAAATAAAAATATTAGGGGGAACTTGTATATATAGTTGGAGAATATTATTTTTTATTCTGCAGATACTGCTAACCTGTTTTAGCACAAGCCCTCATAAAATAGTAACTCCAACAACCCTAGCATGCTCAGTCTTTGGAACAGGAATAATCTATTTCTAGCCCCATCAAGTGGGGCTAAGTTTGTACTACCTCAATTTAGTAGCTCTTCCACACTGCCTCCCTTGACTGTAAGCTAAGTATCTATGAAATGAAATGTGTCAGTCACAGTTTGAAAAAATAACTAACCATGGGCTTGCCACAGCCAGCACAGATTTTAGGTTAGGAAAGACTCACAGCTACAATGGAATTACAAGCTAATCTATTACTATAGAACTTATTGCACAGCAGTTTTATTTGCTTGAAAATGAAATGCTATTGAAAATGAAAATGAAAATGAAATAACTTCATCTTAGCTCTTTCTGTATTTTGTTGCAATTAAGACTATAAAAGCTTAATTGTGTTTAATGCAAGAGTGTTCCAAACTAGGGGTCTCCAAACCTGGCTCGGCATCAGCATCACCTAAGGCGTTTTTAATGACTCCTGCCCTAAGCTTCTCTGGGAGGTGGGGATCTGAAGACCTGACTTTTTACTACAACCCCCCACTTTGATTCTGATGCAATGTGACAACCATGTCAGGTGAGCATCACAAGTAACCTCAATTAATAGCCACCTCATGTCCTCTCTTTGCCATGTTAACTTTGCAGTTAGCCAGAAGAATTATGGCAAACTTGATACGAGTGGAAATTAGGAACAATATTTGCCTGCATGATTCCATTCGCCTTCTCCAACACCTGCCACTACAATGTGACTCTCCGAGGACAGTCTGCTAGAAGGATGCAAAAGAAACGTGGAATAGAGCTCAGTCATCACGGCTAAGACCAGGCTAGACCAGGCAGACCAGCCTACTCACAGCTGACTACGGATGCATGAGTAAGGCCAGTTAAGACCAATCAAGACCAATGCATACCAGCAGAATCATTCAGTAAATTGTAGATTTGGGAGAAATCATAAATGGCTATTATTTTAAGCCAAGGGCTGGGGGGGACTGTTTGATAGCACAATGAGCTACCACAGTGCAAGTGACCCAAGGGACAGAGCATCTAAAGGCATCGATGGTGTCAAGAAGTGCTGCTAAAATTTTTATTCATATTGTGTAGCATGATTGAAAAGAAAAGGGGAGATTTTGAAGTGCAAAATTAAATTTAGCAATTTTCTTTACTCCAGGATTTCAAAGCTTTTCCTGTAGATAGATCATGATAAATCTTCCAATGGAAGTACTCGTAAGCAATGTTTCCCAAACTTATTTGACTTCACAACCTTCTTTATTTTCTACCCAATGCTAAAAATTGCACAAATGAATATTTTACAGAACACTTTAGGACATTTAAAATTTGTCTTTATATTGTTCTGATGAGTAGGACTGTATTTGAAGCATGAAAGCTGTAGGAAGAGGAAGTGGGATTAAATAAAGGATTAAAGCAAGGATTTATTAACAAAATTTATCCAGAAATGGACTTGTCAGCCTTGTGATATAATGACCTCAACCTAAGACTGAAAGTATCCAAAGGGAGATGAATATGTAAGTTAGAGGACTCTTGTGGTACCAAGCGACCTTTACTGAGATTCTTATTCCTCAGTGACACAATAAAGAACTAATATTACTCTTTTCAGTCCTAAATTATGTGCTAGTTATTATGTTTTCACTTGACTAAGTTATGGTAACCCATGCTTAATCAACTGTTAACTGTGATATTTCTATGACGGTATTTTATAGATGTGGTTAACCTTCATAATCCACAGATTTTAAGTAAACCAGGCTACTCTCTGTATGTAGATAAATCTTAAACAGTCTGCTGAGGGTCCTATCAGCAAAGACTGATTATTTCCTCAGGAGGAATTCTGCTTCAATACTACAATAAACAAACATTGCCTACGTTTCCAACTTGTGGTCTAACCTGCAGATTTTGAACTCACCAACCTCCATAATCATGGAACAAAATTCCTTAAAGCAACTCATTCTCAAATATAATATATATATATAAAATATATATATATGTATAATATACATATTTTATATATATAACCCCTAATGGTTTTATCTGAGAACCCTGGATAATACAGGTAAATATCAAACATCATTTATATGTTATCACAACCCTAAACTAAAAAATATCTACATGTTCTACCCTGGCTCTTCCTAATCCTGGCCTTGGGTAAGGTGAAGTATTAGGTTTCTTATATTTCTTGTTTGGTTTCTCTGCAGACTCTTCTAGGCAATCACCTGAGAAGATCTTATAATGACATTATAGTGAAAGCCAAGAGGTGACCCTTTTCAAGAGGGACAGATGTCATGAGTCATCTTGGGTGGCATCACAGTTTTGCAGCTGTGTAATGTTTGTAAGGAACTCACAGTCCCTTATGAACCACAGTAACCCAACTTGGCAGGGCCCCAGCACCTATTTATGGCCTGAAATACAAGGAAGAGGTCGCAGGTGGTGGTTCTCTTTTCTGGAATTGAGTCAGGCAGATGATAACACTGCGGGTCAGAGGTAACACAAAGTCTGATTTACTGCCACATGTGCTCTGAATGACTTCCTGGGAACCAACAGGAACTACTACAAATCCTGTATTGATACCCAAGATCTAGTCATTTAGAAAAAAAAGGAAAGAATTAGTAAAATACCAGGAAGCAAGAGGGCTTTATGAGACATAATCTGGGGAAATACCAACTGTAGCCCAATAACTGTAGGAACAAGAATAGAGGAGTTATGTTTCAATCATTCATGTGTTTCCTGTACCTAGTTTAATATGTAGTATATAGCAGGTATTTAAAATATTCCATGAGTGAAGGAGCTGGTAGAAACATAAAGTATTGCACATATGTGTAGCTAGAGCAACCAGCCAAGTTTTTGTTTTGTTTTGTTTTGTTTTGTTTTTTGTATCCATTATACTAAGTAAACCCAGCATAATAAATACAGCACCTGAAAATACTTCCTAAATTAGCCCTGATACATCTGAGCAGTTGGAGTTCTTAAAATTTAGGGCCAGAGTCATCCTATTTGTGTATGTGTTTCTATTAGTTTTGTTAGGGCTACTGTAACAAAGGACTATTGAATGTGTCCTACAGTTTAAACAAAAGAAATGTGGTTTCTTAGAGGCCTAGAAGCCAGAAGACTGAGATCAACGAGTTGGCAAGGTTGATTCCTTCTGAACCCTCTCTTCGGCTTGCAGCAGCTGTCTCCTCTCTGTGTCTTCACATGGATTTCCCTCTGTATCTCTCAGCATCCTGATTTTTCTCTTCTTAGGGGGTACCAGTCATATTGGATTAGGGACTACTTGATCTCATGTAGTTTCATTACCTCGTTAAAGGTCCTGTCTCCCAAACAGTCATATTCTAAGGTACTGGGGCTTGGAAATTAAACATAAAAAATTGAGGGGGGCCAAATACACACATCTATAAGATATACCAAAATATTTTCAAGGTGAGAGAAAGGATATTACCTACCACTGAGCTACATGACAGCGCACAAACTTATTCTAGCTCAATATTGTCTCCATGGTTATATACTCAGTCCCCTTCTCCAGGTGTGAAGGTGGATGGACTGTAAGACATGTTCCTATATCTTTCCTCTAATTGATCATTAAATGACTTCCAAATTAACAAATAATTTCACTTTAATTTCTCTCAACATTCTATTTCCTTTTTTTGAATACTTGAAAGCTGAAATAAATAAGAGCACAAGAATCTAAAAGCTAAGTTATTTGATCCTGAGCTCCTTAAAAAATGGCTGAGTCTTGTATCTATGTATTGCCAGCAAATATAACATGCCCAGGCATTTAACTGATGTTTTTAAAAAGTATGGTTAAAATGATGTTGGCAGGAAAAAACACATCACTCTAGATTCCTATTTTCATCTGTCAGAATTATATTTGGCCCCCAAACAATATTAGCACATCCTAATATTGAACCCATTGTACCCTTTCTATTTAAAAACATATATATGTACAGATCCTTGTTTCCTGGTGTTTCAGCAGACTTAAGTTTGGAGGCATTTAAGTTAACACAGTAGACAGAAGACTGGAGAATATTGTCTGTACAGAAGAAAAAACAAAACAAAACGAAAAACAGCACCAAGCCGTGAAACAACTGGCACTAATTCAGAGATGAACTCCAGAGCATAGGGATGTAGCCCAGTGGTAGAGCACTTACCTAGCATGTGTGAGACCCTAGCGTCAACCCCAGCTCTAACATAACAAAAGAAAAAGAATAATACGAACTCCACTGAGACATACACCCACAGCCACTCCAGGCTACCTTGATTCCCCACTGCCAGGACAGAGCCCTGAAGAGTGATGCGCCTGTCACTGCCAACCTGGCCTCTAAACTTGCCTTTGCCCTAGAGAGAGAGGCAGCAACAAGAAAAAAAACATGGTCACTTGGTTAGTTTTCAGTGCCCTTTTTTGGTCTAACACCAGCTAAATTCATAAGATGGAATATTGATTTATAGGGAGACTCCTGCTGAAATCTTGGAAATGTAACACCTAACATTCTGCATTTGACCCATGAGTGCTATTTGACTCTGATCTTTAAATGAATAATTTCTGAACTCGTTAACATCTTGCCTTCTGGTTCTGGATCCAGACTATATAAGCAGTCAGCCCTTAGTATTCATGGATTCCACAACTGTGGATTTAACCAACTATGAATCAAAAGTATTTGGGGAAAATATTCCATCTGTGCAAAACACAAAGACTTTTTTCTTATTATCCCCTACACCCTCTTTAGATAGCATTTACATTGTACTAGATGCAATTTAAAATGTATGGAAGAATGTATGTAAATTATATGCCAATAATATGATTTATTTTAAGGGACTTGAACATCCACAAGAGATCCTGGAATTTTAGTACCCACAAGAGATACTGAAATTAATCCTCTGAAGATATGGAGAGACGAATGATTTGCCTTATAATTTCTGTAATGTCCTGCTTATCCATCTGGCAGAGGATGGGAAAATAAGTAATAGCTACTACAATGTAGTGACTAATCCACAAGTTTCTATTTGTTCATTCAAAATAGAATGTAGAAAAAATAAGAAACTAAGCTTCATATACACTATATTGACACTGAAGAGTTTTGGTTGATAGTTATACAGACGGATTCCAACTTAGCTCTGGAAAATTTCATTATTAGCTGCAAAATCCACTATAATGTAGCAATTCTGTCCTATCATAGAACATCAATGACCAAGTCTCTGAACACCAACTACTATCGGTCACCATTATTGCCATACATAAGGATCAAAACCCAGTTCCCTAGTAACTACGAGCAAATTTCTGAGCCTGATTTTTCAGTTTATCCAATCAGAATACCAGGACCTGAACCCTAAAAGAAATGCTGTGAAGATTAAGTAAGCTAAAGAATCATTGTAGCAATTGGTCAGAGAATATTTACTAAGGGAATATAAAGTGCCAGGAACTGTTCTAGTATCTGGAACATCCCTGTGGCATGTATGTGAGTGGTGAAAGGAGAACATGGACAATGAATTATTA
The DNA here is from genome assembly GCA_004363535.1 of Dasyprocta punctata. Lineage (NCBI taxonomy): Eukaryota > Metazoa > Chordata > Mammalia > Rodentia > Dasyproctidae > Dasyprocta > Dasyprocta punctata. The sequence continues at coordinate 5,804 of RJWM01010139.1, forward strand.
AGTACATACCTGTGCAGGGATGGAGAAATGATGGACATTACAGCATGGAGACAGGAGACTGTTGTTCAAACTATTGTAGATATTTACACTTTATTCTTTCATAGGAAGCAGCTGGATGATTTGAGCAGAAGAGTGATATAAGAATACCTGTGTTTTTAGGGATCACTCTAGTTACTGTGCTAAAAAAGACCAACAGACAATATTGGAAGTAAAGAGACATAGTAAGAGACTTTGGCAGTGTTGAAGGGAATAAGATTGGAGCTGTGGGCTAGAATGAAAGGCAAGAGAAGTAGGTAGAATTGGGGACATATATTTAGGTAAAGTCAATGGGATTTGCTAATAAATTAGATGTGAATATGAGATAAAGCGCATGGCACAAAACGTTACTCAGTATGAAACATACTAAGGGTACTTGAGACAGGCATCCCTCTTAAGAACACGTATCTGAAGGAGTAAGATTACATTCAGGGATCAATTCTAAATCCATGACATAATGGCTCATAACCAAGATACGCAGTGTCACCTTAACAAGACAGCCCAGTACCACTGCCAGCATGAGGACAGCAGTGATCAATGGTTTTAATATAGCTAAAGAAGAGATGTGTCAGATAAATGGGGGTTTCCCAAACATGAAAAATATATATATATATAACATATAAAGAGAATTATAGAAGCAGAAGCTGGCTGTTCCTTTCTAAACACCATTTAGAACACAGGAAGTCTTTGCCAAGTGATTACAGTTATTATGGCCCCAATGGCAGGGTCATCTCTATTGTAGGATTGATAAAGGGAATTGTAGCCAACTGACTTTGAGTGTCCTGGATCTTTGGCAAGATAGCCTTTATTGTGAAGATGGATGGTGATTGCTTGGCATGAATGGAAGATACAATAAGTAGAAATGTGGCTATTGCAATCACAAAGAAATGGCTATTAGTGGGAGAGTAGACATTGAGAATAAAAGGGCAGCTTAACTGGGAAATCATTGGTCCTTGGCTTAGATGAAAGAATTTGGTCAAACCTAGGTCTCTCTTTTATGGAAGCCTAGTCCATGGATCACCTTTAAATTAAAGGGTAATAAGACTTGTCATGCTTTGAAGTGTTTGAGTAAGAATATAATAAATTTTTTTCAACCTTGGTACTAGGTAGCAAAGAATCTAATGGAAAATGTTCAACAACTAAAATAGCAACATCAAATTTTGTTAACTCTTGGAGTAATTATGTTGAAAAGAAAATTCTTCTTTGAAAATTATACCTTACTGACTGACCCTAGAAAATACTTATTAAGTGTCTGTTAATGCAAGAAATTTATCGTTTCAGAAAATGAGCCATTCCACAAAAACAGATATCTCAAATGACTGACTGCAACCTGCAGACATACCAATACTTTATTTAGTACACTGACAAAAATAATTCAAAAGTACATCACATTCTTGCCCTATAAATGACACTGAACGTACTTCTTAACAGCTTAGATTCATGACCATGAACATTAGTAATCATGATTCTGTCAGAAACCACTGACCTCCATAGAAGGCCGTGTTCCTCCACTAGATGGGAATTCTTAAAAATAAACAGATATAAAAAAAAGTTTTATTTATCCATTCTTATCAAATACCTATTTCTCTTTTAACTATTGCTAATATATTTGACTTTAAGCTCTAACCCAATACCCAGCAAAGTATTTGGAGACAAAGCCATTAGGAGGAAATTAGGATTCGATGAGGTCATGAGGGTGGGGTTCCTTTGATAGGATTAGTGCCCCTATAAGAGAGACATACAAGAGCTTGCTCTTGTCCATTGACCACGTGTAAACACAGAAGAAAGGCCACTCAAGAAGTCTACCTTCTGCAAGTCAAGAAGATAACCTTCATCAAGAACCTGAATCAGTCAGTGCCTTGATTTTGGACTCCCAGCCTCTAGAACTGTGAGAGATGTATGTCTGTTGTTTAAGGCAACTGGTTTATGGTATTTTAAGGCAACCCCGTTTAACTAGAGGACCATTTTTCCATGTATGATTCCTTGCTTCTAATCTGTGAATTGCTAGACAAAATTTTGCTTAAAATGTGATTTATGGGTGTTATTTCACTTATTTTGACTGCTTTAAGGTCTTCATTACTACATTCAAACTTCAAGTTAAATCTTGCCTTTGGAAGTTCAATATTTACATTTGTTTTCTAGGCTGCTTATAACTGAATTTTTTTAAAAAATAAAACTAACAATACAGGCTATAATCATGGTTTAGTTTTAATTTAAAGAAAAGGAGAAAGTCTTCAATTGTCCCTTCATCCAAATTAAGGGAAAAATCTTAAAGCCCTCTTAAATTCAAAGGGGCAAGTGTTCCCTTCAAGAGACGATGATGATATGGTGCAAATGTCTGAAAGAATGGGGAGGAGTGCACACGATAGCATTTATCTTGTCTTCAGTGATATAGTTAAGATGCCATTTTTAGATTCTAGTCCTTCCTCAGAGTATAATAATATTTTAGGAGCAAGGGAGGACTGTTGCTAACAATGATCTCTGAAACAACAAAAGTAATTAGTATGCAGTATACATCAAAACATTATTACTGTGGTTGGGTGTCAAGATAAGCATAAACTGCAAAAGACTGTTATTCTCAGAGTAAATAATGTGACTTCTGACCAGTTTTAGCATTTGCTCTAGGTAGGAAAAGCTAAAAGCTTGCAGGGAGCTCCCTGGGCAGTTTTTTTTTTTTTAATATTTTTACCAGGAGGCTTAACTGTGAGTGGCTAGGATGCTTAATAGAATACAGTTAAGGAATATTTGATGAAATTTTAAGATTATCAATTGTTAATAAGACCTGGAGGAGAAACAAATGGACTTTTCAAGTAATGCCTTGTTGTCATGTATACTTTCTGTGATATATATTATGAGGGTTCCAGGATGTAAGAGAAGAAAGGAAATGAAACTTAGTTATAAAGCAAATAAAGGAACCATTTACTGATGTCAGCTTCCACCTTGGAGCAGAGCCAAGTGCGTCATGTGGGTAATATGTATAATGAATACAAATATTCTATGGGCCAAGAGCCAGTAGTTTAGGAGTGGCAATTAAAAAATGAGAAGTAAAAAAAGGAAAAAAGAAAATGTTATGATTCTCTCTTATCTGTCTTACAAGCACAAAGTTCCTATGTATAGTTATTTACCTACAAAATTTTCTTACCTGCTGAAGCACATAGCTTAGACACAATAGGGTAGATAGCAAATGCTTGTGCAAGAAATAGCCTCAGTTGTAAGACACCTTGCTGAATATACTCAGCTAAATTATCTCCACAACCTTCTAAGAGAGATTTTGTTATTCATCCATTATCAAACAATTAAAAAGAATCAAAGAAGTGTCTCTAACTCAGATATCTCTCCAAACTCTATGCCCTTTCCACCAACCATGTGAATAAATAACATACCAAATGGAGCGGCATACTGATTCTATAGCACTGAGTTTGAACACAGCCTGACAATATAATAAAAGTTAGCTACAGAGTAGTAATCCACATCCAAGTAAATGATTTCATGCTACATCCTCCATTTCCTAACATTTCAGAGATCTCTGTCAACCCAAAAGTACAGTAACATTCTGACTTGGAAAGAACATCTACCCATATGCCCTATTGTACATTTGTATTCACTGGAAAACATGTATACACTCACAAACTTTTAACTATCATTCACTGAACTCCTTTCGGTCAGCTGTCTGTGAACAGCACTTGAAAAGACAGAGCTTGTTTGGTAATCTCTAGTGAAGCTCAGACTTATGGACCAGCATGACAAAATACGGTGAGGACAATGAAAATGCTACCACATCAAATATTATTAAAAGTTTTTTTTTTTTTTTTTAAGTTTAAAGACTTTCCAAGATACGCATAAAAGTCAGACATGCCATTAGTTCGAATTGGAGATAATTTCAAAGACTACTTTTACAAGGCGGTTTTGAACAAAGCTTTTGTGTTGCAAAAATTTCTCCATTCAACTCTTTAATGCTATTTCTCTCCTGGACTGCATTCTATTCTATCCTACCACATCTCCCTTACATCTTGACTTACTTTAATTACATCTAGAGGTCATAAGGATGTGAGGGGTTTCTCAGATTATTGAGTTACTTTGACTTTTTTGTTTAAATCATTAAGTTTGGCACTTAACATGTTTCGCCTGTCATTTCTTTATGCAAGTACATATTTGTGCTCAAGAAGAGCACAATGTATTGTATACTTCATATTATAGCAAAATTCTACAGATGCAAAAATAATTACATTAGGTTTTTTTAATAATTAGGATTTAGCCAGGTATAGTGACATAGATTTTAATCCCAGTTACATGGGAGGCTGAGGCAGGCAGATGATGAGTTCAAGGCCAATTTGGGCTTCAGCAAGTTCTTGCCTCAAAAAAAAAATGGTGGAAATTGAGAGGAAATTGATTAAACAGTGATAGATGAGCCATAAAAATGGAATAGAGGAAGGAAACCTACAAGTTAGTAGAAGCAAGAACTGTCTTCTACCCCTAGAGATGAGGATAATGAAAGAAAGGCTATTATCATAATCTAGAAGGCAGGGCTTCTAATAAGAGATGGAACGATGGAGGGAACAGAGCTACTGTCATACACCACAGCAAGCAGGGCAGAGGTGAGGACAACTTGGAGTGTTCTTACCAACTTACCCTCAGAGCTGCCTTTTGATCACATTCACTTGGAAAACAAAAAGTGAGAGAACCTGTATGTGTGATATACCCCAGTGGAGAAAAGGAGCAAGGAACAGATTTAAATGGAAACAAGCAGCTTACAAAAATGGTGATCAATAAATCTTCACGAGTAGACTGGTAAAATGGCAATAATAATAGCATCTACTTCATGGGGCTAATAGAGGGTTAAATGGAATATCCCTGATGTTTAAGTGTTCTATAAAAATCTTTCTATTATTGTTCTTAGAAGTATTAATGAACAAGTTAAGAATGGGATGCCACATACCACAACAATACGTGAATTCCAATTTGATAACAGCACGACTTGTAACAGTTAAATCCTGGAAGCAACCTGTATACCCATCGACAGACGACTAGATAAAGAAGATGTGGTATCTATGTAAAATTGAACACTACTGATCTATAAAGAATTTGAGACAGTTGTAGGAAAATGGATGCACCTAGAAAATATATTGAAATAAACCAAATGCACACACTTAAATGCCATATGGTATCTCTCATTCGAGTGAGGTAAAGTACAAACAAATAAAAGAATAAAGGAGGGATAGAGAAGGTTAATGGTACTGATCTCTTGCTATAGGGAAGCAGTCCAAGGGAACTAGAGAGGGGGATGAGGAAGAGGAGAAGGGAAAATGAAAGGAATAAAGATGTGCCTTGTACAGGAACCTAATAACCCCAATTAATGTAAACGCTATATGCCATAACATGAGCTAAGACAAATATATAATATTGACAAGTATGAAAAAGGGGATAGGAGAGCCAGAGTAGGAGGGAAGAGAGAGGAGAAGGAAATTGAAAAAAAAAAAGAAAGAAGCTGTAATACGTACATGCAATCACTCCCCAAGATGATTGTAAACTGCATAAATTGCAGACGTGTACTAATAAAATTTAAAAGAAAAGAATGGGATGCCAGGAAGAAAGCTGCCTAGCAGTGCCTGGTGCACTTCCCTCCTCAAAAACAAAACAAAACAAAACATAACCAGTGAGACAATGACTGCAAACTCCCTGGTGTTTGAGGCCAAGCACTGGAGTGCAGTAGAGATGTGGCAGAGACTGCAAATCACAGGGATATGTGACAGCCTCGTGAGGAAAGGAACTGAGCCCAAATCATCTACGGTTTCATCTCTGAACCAAGATGGACTTCACTCAGTACAGACAGGGTAAACAGGAGGCCCCCAGCAGTCCCCACATACTCTGGAGACACCTGAAGCATTTGCTACTGCAGTGTCCTAAGCCATTTTGGAGAGCAGATAGGTTACTACCGTACTTCCTGCCTTGGAGACAGAACCCAGCCATGTTGTGCCATTGCCCACAATAGTAAAGACCCATTGTTTGGGTTTTCCTCTGGAGGCTTTTTACCAATTCAAGAAGAGGCAGCCAGAAGGAAAAGCATCGCTCTCTTGAAGTCTTGGGGGATAAAGTGATGAATGTCAAACGATACACTTATTAAGAGAGCATGTGTCAGCCTGACAGGTGTGAGCCAGAAGCAGACTGGCTTTTGCAAGTATTTCATCCCAGTCTTGAAATCATCTTCATCACTGAAATTGGATTATGGCGATTCTTGACGCAAGAGTTACTAGGCAATTAGAAGAAAACATAAATCTTCCATGCTGGAAGAAATTATCCAAGGCATAAAGTTATTCCTACAAATGATTACTTCAATGTAGTTTACGAAACATAAAAAATAATGACAGGAAGACAAGCGTAAGAGCAAAACCAACAGATAATGAGAATGGGCATACATTGAATCCAGATACTAGATTTATCAGGTATGTACTTTAAAATAATATTGTTGCTGGCTGTTGATAATTGTTTAAACCAGCTGATAGGATCTCATGGGCTTATATATTTGTCCTTTACTATAGTAAAGGTCAGAATTCATAAAAGAACATCAATGAACCAATACAAAGAGAACCTTAGTTGGTTCTTTGTATTTCCCTGACATTCATGCGCATAGAATGAATAGCAATGAAACACAGGCAACACAGGAACAAAATTTATTTACTCTTTCAAGAAATTAAATGACCAGCTTGCAAATTTGGAACAAAATGGAAATTATTTTAAGGAACATTTCAGATTCCTTAAAAGAACTGACTATGTGTTCTATAATTGAAAAATATAATAACCACACTTAAGACTTGAATGGGTGAATTTAGAACAATTTATACACAGATGAAGACAAAGTGAAGTAGAACTAGTGGACAAAGTCAGGAAAGAAAAACAACTCAGACTGAAGCATAAAGAGACAACAAATTGGAAAATATTTATTTGGCGGGGGTAGGGGTGGGCTGAGACAGGGTCTTGCTAAGTAGTTCAGGCTGGACTTTAGCTAAGTAGCACAAGCTAACTTACAACTCACAACAATGTTCTTGCCTCAGCTTCCCAAGTGCCATGATTACAGTCATGTGCCACCATGATGGGGTGGAAAATATTTCCAAAACAGAGTAAGAGGTTAGAGAAAATAGAAGCTGAGTCTAAAATATTTCTGAAATTCTAGAGAGAAAGGTGAGAAACAATGAGACCAAAGCAATGCTTGAAGTAACAATAGCTGAGATTTCCAAAATAATGAAAAGCAAAAAATTATAGATTCGTGATACTGTAAACTTCACGCAAGATAAAGAAATTCTTACCGTGGCAAAACTAGTTAAATTCAGATGCATAAAGAGAAAAATTTTCACTGTAGCCAAAATAAAAGGGAAATTGCTTTCAAAGAAGCATTGAAACAGCCACCTTATCAAAACATAAAAGGGAAAGGCAGATGTTAATTGAATTTCACCAGAGCAGTTACTTTTTGAGGAGAGAAAGTGACTGAGATGATATGAAAGGACAGTTTCTATCTTAGTGTCAGTGCTTTACTTCTTGACCTGGTGTTGAGTTCATTAAAGCCCATAAAATTAAATATTCACATGTTTTGTGTACTTTTCTATGTTTGTAATAATTCAAATAAGTTTAAAGACTGTATCATAGTAGAAAGCACTCTACCTAATTTTTCTATAATTATCTGACCTCTCTTTATTTGAAAGCAAACTTTTAGGCTACAGAAGGAAAAGGTTGAATACTTGAGAAAAGTTTTATGAGCCCCAGGATTACACCTAAAGCTAGACCAACTTCCTCTTTCTTGTTGCTACCCTAAAAAGTCTAGCTGAAATGAATGAATAAACATGCTAATCACAAATATTCATAATGCAATATCTTAAAGATACTTCCAAAGTGATTCACTGAAATGTTTGAAAGCCATTTTCCTCAAGCCTTCAACTACCCATCATCTACTGCTCTTTACAGTTTGTCAAAATTTTATAAACAATAAAGGTGAAAGACTAGATCTTTTCAAATTATCCTAAATATAAAGTACTTGTACTATGTTAGATCATTTACTTTTATCTCTAATAATTTGCATGTCATCAACATTATAGAAATGAAAATAGTATGGCACTATTCATTGGAGTGGTGGTAAGACCCTCACCATACTTCTTGTCACATTCCCCAGGGCTGCCATAAAATCGTAAAGAGAAGGTAATTACACATGGTAAGAGTATTAATTGATGAGTACTTGACCATTACAGTAATTTCCACTTCCAGAAGCATCCCAGCTGACATAGTTACAGAGTAGCATAACTGAAAAGAGTGAGACTAATTGGAGCAATTAATTAACAGCACACAATTAGCTACTACTGAGGTTTTTTTTCCTTCTTTTCCTCATTTCTTGAGCTCTGTAAGGGTTTGTTGAGTCCTACCCCATTCAGGGTTGTCTGTGCTGATAACTAAATAGAAGAGATTGTAAAAAAGAGGTATGGGGTGCACAGCCCCTACCAGGTAGGTCCTTCACCACTTCCCTCCTTGCCAAGCCAAGAAAAGAAGAAAAACCAGGGCCTGAATGGGAACACAGGATGGGGGTCTAAATAAGTGCTATTGAAACTGAGAAATTTAATTCTCTTTTCCAATTCTTCCATCTGGGAGGAAGTAATAAAACTATTCCTTGTCCACTTGTCAACAATATAGAGAAGATTCATCAATAATTATGGCAGGAAAGTATACTGTCCTCTGTAGCTGAGGATTGCTATTGCATAGCCTAAGGTTGGAGATTTCAAGAGTTGAATCCAAAAAATCTGTAGAAAAGCCTAAAATCAAGAAAGGTACATATTCTCTTTCATTCATTCACACCCTGATCTCAGAGAGACCTGACACAGTTACCGCCTAGAACATACCAACCAGCTGGGGGCATGGGATAGTACACAAAACCAACTCCACTTTTAAAATCAAACCATCAGGCTGAAGTTACAGTTATCTGCCACAAAGGAGTCTAGAAACCACATGAAAGTAAAGATCCATATTAATAACAACTTTCTTTGCAGAGAAAAAGTCACTACTCAGTCTTACATGTTAGTCCACAAACATCAGTCCAGGTTTTCTTTTACAACATTTTCCTAGTCATTCTGCTAGGAAATACCACTCTACTGAGTCCCTGTCTTTCCATGATCAGGGTCTATTCCAAGAAGGTGGAGCTAGAATTATGATGAAAATACCATGAAAAGAAAATGCTCTATGAACAAGAAAAATGAGTTAGGCTCCAAGAAAGTTCTTTTACACAGCTGCTTTTGTGGTTCACCACATCACATCTGAAAGAGAAAATGAACCTGGCGATTCTTGGTTACAAATAAGCTAGACCTTTGTTTCAGCATTTCAGTTCAAGCCCAGAATTGTAATTAAAGATTTTTTCATCGTATTTCCATACACTTAAGATGACAGAGGCAATAATGGGAAAATACTAACCAGTTCTATAAATCCCTACATCTCATAAGCTAAATCATGAGCATTTAAACATATCACAAAGCTCATCCAAAAATCAGTTAAATTTTTGAAATAAACCTTGTGATGATTCTACGGAGGTAAGAAGTTAAATTTAGCTTTATTTTCCAATTTGATTCAATGCTCAGCCATTATAACAATGACAAAATATTTGATGTATTTCTCTTTAACCTCAAAGGAGCTGCATTCTCTTGGCCATCCACCACTGGAATGCACATAAATCGTAACTACTTATGTTCAGTAAATATGTACATCACATAGCCAATCAAAAATTTACAGTGCTTCATGATTGATGCAAAATGCCAAAAGGTTTTAATTGCTTTGTATACCCAAGGTTTTACACTCACTCTAACAAAACCAATTAAAGCACTGGCATAACATTTGACAGCACAGAATAAATATATGTAAACTCAAATTACATTCATTACAAAAATCAATTCAGTCATTAAAAGTGAGGGAAATATTACATCAAAATTAGAATAATATAATAGCATTTTGAAGGTAAAATGTACTGATGTCCTGTCTTAAGTATTAGACTCTCCACTCTTCCAAATCTGTGAAAGAGAAATCTAAAGAAACCATGACATTAGAAGGCAAAGATCAATTATTATATGTGCTTGAGGGCCATCAATTCAAAGCTAAAGCTTGGAGAAGATGATATAGACAGCTGCCCTTTTTGCTTCTGAATAAAACCTCAATAACTTTAGGGTGAAACAAGTTCACCTACTGGTGTAGCATGAGGCAGAAATGTAATGAGAGAGAGAGGACAAGAGGCAATGACTTTTCCCAGTTCTTAGCACAAGTTTGACCACTGTCACAGGAGAAAAGACAATAAAGGAGAGAGAAGGTGATCGGGCCTCCCCCACCTTACAAACAATCTTGCCCTTTATAATTTAGCCCTTCCATGAAATCAATAGGAAACAACAAGCTACAATAAATAGCTAGCTGCGCTGTTGACCAATACTTGGGAGAACCAGTAATTCTATCAGTTGAAAGTAAGGGAAAATCCATCTAACAATGATTTAACTAAAGGTTTGTTTTCCTCATACCAGAAGTCTGCATGTAGACAATGGTTAGTGTTGGTTCAGCAGCTCAAATTGGCCAGAGCCTATGTCTCTATGATTTTCTTGATCTTCCTCTCAGATTTGCTACTCCATAGTTGCAGGATGGCCACCAATGTTCATATGTCACAGCTGAATTCAAGACAGCGCACTGGGACAGGGAAACCCACTACCACAGAAAATGCACCTTTTCCCCAAAGCCCTCAGCAGAACTGGGTCTGTATGTAAGTGGATGAATCATATCACACAAAGTATTATGTAGTGAGAGTTCAGAGAAATGAGTAGGAGTATATGGAGAGGTACAGGAGGGAGTCCTTGGGAGGCATGAGGGGTGAGGCCCAAGGCAAGACAGAAAGAAGATGAGAACATTTAAGGCCACTGTGGCAAACACCCATCTCATTTTGAGGTAAACAAAGGGAAAAACATTTTCTCTCCTTATTTCATACTCACAGGAAGAAAAACCTTTTTGTTTGTTTGCTTGTTTTTTGTTTGTTTGTTTGTTTGTTTTTTGAGACAGAGTCTTACTCTGTAGTCCAGGCTGGTCTCAAACTCAGCAACCCTGAACATGGGAGTTTCAGTGAACCCTCACTGCAACAGGCTAAACTTGCTGGCTACTTATGGTCCTCAATACTTTTATTTACCAAACAACAAACAAGACATGGGTAGAAATAATGTCACACTAACATACAGAAGAAACCCTTGCATTTGATAATGCATCATCTAGTGTTGAAAATGCCTAAATAAATGAAATATTTGACCAACTGATATGAAAGGTAAGACAATTGAAATTTACTAGTTTTGAAAGAATTTCAGTATAAAATTTAGAGGTGAAACAAGAAAAAGAGGAACAGGCATTGTATAATTTCCTTAAAAATGAATTGGTAAGAGGAAGAAAAATGCTATTTTAAATGTAGGAATACTTTTATTTTCTCCAAGTATATTTGGTTCTCCTTATCTGGGAGTTCAACATCTGCAGATTCAATCAACCTTTGATGGAAAACAGTCAGAAAAAATTACATCTGTACATAAAATGTACAGACTTTTTGGTCATTAACTACCCAACATTTGCAATTTAAAAGGGAAAAGATTTGTTTTGGCTCATAGTTTCAGTGGATTCAGTCCATGATTATCTGGATCTACAACAGAAGTGGCATGGTAAATAGCATGGCAGCCAGAAGGCAAAGGTAAAAGGGAGGAGCCCAGGACAAGAATACAGTCTTCCAAGTCAAGCCCACGGTGATTGGCCTCTTGTGACCAGGTTCCACCTCAGATTGTGAGACTGGGGAGAAAGAGGGGTGAAACTCTAGATCTAATACTTCCCTATACAGCAGAACAACTACTTACACAGAATTTACATTGTGTTAGGTAAAAGTAATCTAGAGATGATTTAAAGTATACAGATATGTGTGTGGGGGGGTTATATGCAAAGACTGTACCATACCATTGTACAAATGTCTTGAGAAAAAGCTTTTGGCATCCATGTTACATCCAGGAACCAATCACCCATAGAGACCAAGATACAATACAACTGTGCATGAATATATAGTTGAGTCAAAATATTTTGGCCAGTATTATAATTTCACAGTATGTTTTTCAAGCTAACAAAATAAATATAAATTCTAATGTGTCTTGATGCCAAAAGAGTTTTAGAATGCAACTTTTAAAAATTTATCCAATTAACTAGTGGTCCTGAACATTTTATATCAATTAGACTCATCTAGGAGCTTATAAAGTTACAAATCCCTCTGTCCCCCAATTCCTCAGACATTCTGATTTAATTGGCTTGGGATAGTGTACAGTCATAGGCTTCTTTATTGGTTTGTTTCTCCTGTGTGGATCCAAGTAGAAGCCACAGCTGAACCTTCGGCTGAAGCAACGATCCTCAGTGACACTGAAGATACAGTGCTGAAGCACAGATAAACACCAATGGGTAAAACTTAGTATCATCCGTCTAAGACATTCTGGCAACATGTTGGGTGCCTAAATAAATTAATTCCTTTTCCTTTCTAAGAAAGTATCTAATGAAATGGCAGAGAATCAAAGGTTAATATGCTAAAATATTCACTGCGACATCAGTTATCAGGAAAAATATGCAATGAGTGTAGTTATATATCCTGACACATTTGTGTTAACATGAAAGAAAAGCTTCAAAAATAAGAAACCAGGAATAAAAGTAGGATACAAGTGAATACATTATCATGTGATTTAAATTATGTAGGATATGCATTCATTAAAACAAAAAAGAGTAAATTAAAGTATATTGCAAAGAATTTACAGCAACTTCTTGGTGGAATTACACTGGTAATGTTCACCTTTATGCTTTAATTTGTACAGAGACACTGTATATTTTCTGATTTTTTTTAATAATCTATGTACATGTGTTAATTTTATGAGTAAACTCCTCTTTCCAATGTCTTTGGTTATACCTTTTGTGGGGCTCCTACTCTGATTACTATCATATTAACTAAGTAGAAGACTTCCAGCTTTAAGAAAAGTACAGGCTTTCATCAATAAATGATCAGGTCAAAAGTTGGGAGCACTCAAAATATATTTTTAGTTGCCATAGTTCCTATATGAAATTAGCTTTGTGTGTATGTAAGATGTGATTTAATTCCCAAAATGCAATGTTTAAAGAAGTGCAATCATACACAATATGTATAACAAGATTAGAGCAATTTTTTTGTCTTTTTTGTTTATTTGCTTGTTTTGAGACAAGATCTCGCTATTCAGTTCAGGCTGGCCTTGAGCTCACTTTGTTGCCAAGGTTGGTCTTGAATTTGCAATGATCCTCCTGCCTCGGCCTCCCCAGTGCTGGGATTACAGTCATGTACCACCACGTCTAGCTGATTAGAGCAATTTTAAACACTGTTTTTACCAAAAAAAAAATGTTAACTTCCTAGGAGAAACTTAACCAGATTTTTTTCTTTATATGTTAAATATACTAAATATTTCACAATATAGCAAACATTAAAAGCTGTAGATAATCGTTTGTAAAAATGCTACCCACACCTAAATCTTTTCTTTGCTCCTCCTACATATTTCCTCTTTTTCCAGCATCTTCCTGCCATAAAGAGAGCCAGTTCATTGCCTGTCTGAACTGTCCTATTCTTGATATTTATACTTGCAATACTTTTTTTCTTTTTTTTAAATCTGTATATATGTATATGTAAGATAACTAAAGCGAACATACTGCTGAATGTATTAGTTATTTAGAGAGAACAATTGATACTCATATGGTTAGATCAATTTTACCTGTCTATATCTGTTAAGGTAAACAACCATTTTGAAGATAACGATACACAATATTGCAACCATTGTCAAGTTTCCATCATCCTGTTTTGTAAACCTGTAATGTTACTGTTGTGCATTTACTCTAGTCGTTTGTTTGTCTCTTTTGCGTTTTGTCTTTCTTATATGTGTCTTTTTTCTTTCTCTTAAATAAAAGAAAAAGGAAATATACTTGCAATACTTAGTTGTGTCTCATGGCAGCTCATGGCTAAGCTAAGCAGACTGCAGAACTGACTTCCAATTTTGCATTCTCCAGGGAAACCATTGGCCAAATGTCGTGGTTACTGAGTTAATTGCTGTTTTGATAACTTGGGGTAATGACCTGTACAACTCCCTAATTTAAAGCACTTCAGAAAATGTACAGTGTCTCTGTTGAGTATGAAAAAATGTCCAGCCTGAGTCACTAACCTATAAAAAAGTTAATAGAAGAAAACCTCCACTTCCGTGCCACACTGGCCTGGAAGTCAGGAAGAGAACATGACCACACGGCTACTGCTATGGGAGAAGAACCCCTTGCCGCTGACTTAGCAGTCCTGTGTAAGGAAAACGGATCTTGGTTCAGGGTAGCCAGACTTGACCTTTTAATGTTCAAGTCATGAGGCTTGCACACACTAGAAGGAACAGGTAAATACTTTCCCTGAGATACACGTAGGAATATTGCAGTTTATATGGATTAGTTCAGCCTAATTAGTGCAGAAAGAAGCCAGCCTAAGAGGTGATGTGATTAGAGAGTCCATATTTATTAAGGGTAAACACCATGGACTATATATAGATCGCATTCTAGGCAGGCCTAGCAAAGCAGCTAAGTGGAAATTAGTTCAAGAAAATCTATAAAACAGACCATTTATCTCTGGACACTTCTCTCCTGCTCTTCACACTGGCTTTTCCCGGCTACCAACCCCAAATCCTGTTTTTGCTTTCAAAAAATTGTCAGCTAATGTCCACTAACTAAAAAGGCAAAGGAGCTAGTTGGGAAAATTCCATGCTTCTAGGGGTTATTTCCATTTTGGAGTAAAAGAGAGGAGGATGTGGAGAATTCCAGAAAAAAAAATTAAAAACATTTTCTGCCTAAGGATAAGCAGCTCCCTTTCTCCCAACCCACTCAACAGCAACTTCTGGGAAGGAGCCTAAGGCAGTTCCATATCCCTGTGTCATCCAGAGGGACTAGGCTGGGGGTGGAGCTGTCCTGGAATTAAAGGATCCTACAATTAGAGAATCCTAGACTTGAAGGATGACTTACAATTTCACTTGTCATTTAAAAGAACAAAAGACAGCACATTTTCTCGGAAAAGCCACTGACAATGCACCTAAACTTTATAGTTGACCATATCCTCATCTCAACTCTGCCAGCACCCCAGAAATTCATCCAGGATCTAACACTGATCCTTGAGAAAATATTGTGTGACCATGTTATGATAATAATTGCTGAATATTCACTATGCTTTAGGTACCGTACTAAAGCTTTAAATGAACTTGGGTATATCGTGATCAATTTCTAGCTACAGAAAAAAAACCTAAGAAAGGTGAAGGTTTTGCCCCAGGTGACTTAACAAGAATAGATGGAAACCAAGATCAAACCCAGATGTTTCTTGCTAAGTCGGTATTTTGACCAACTGTAGAAAGAGGAGAGTGAAGAGAAAAGGCAGACAAAAGTCAGTGATTGTGAGTCAGCCATACTTGAGTGCTAATTCTATGCCAGCCTCTCAGCAAGCACCTAGTTGCACACCACTTCTGCTTATTGTAATGATCTACAATAGGTTTGTTTTGCACATGAGAAAATTGAGGTATAAAGAGCGTAGATACATAGGAGTGAACTCATGGTGTGGATGCTGCAGCAGGCTGTTTCTATCATTGAAAACTCTAAACGGTTTCGTCACTGGCTTAGATGATTTGCCCAAGGTTCCTATCTGGTAAATGCTAGAACTATCAGAGTCCAGACAGCTAGATGCTCCAGTGACATTTAATCCATATTCTTTTTGCTGCCACAAAGATGCACTTACTGAGCATTCTTGCTAGAAGCTTAAACTTGGAGTATCTTCTAATTTTTAGGAGGATCTTGAACAATTTTATTTTGGTCTAGCTTTATTTCGTGTTTTATATCATTTGGTTCGTTTTCCTTAAAAACCTGAAATGATATGAAAGCTGTCAAATACTGTAACTTAACCTAGAATAGAGACAGCTCAATAGCACAAAGCAGAGCAGTTACTCTTCTTTTTACAGACCGCAGGTTTAATCACCGGGGACTCTTAAGACCAAATTCAGCTAAAAATGGAATGTGAAAAAATAAAAAGAAGGTTGTTTTAGGAATATAATCTTTTTTAGAAATTGAGTCCATCCCCAGAAGCAAATATGATCTACAGCACGAGACCTGAATCTCAGATGCCTGTTGGAGTCTATTACTTACCATATTATTTCCCTAGTATTTGAAGAAAGTGAGGAGAGATGAATAAAATTTTGGCAGGCTCTATACAAGGCTGATCAATATTTTCCATTTCCCCGTTTATGTATCTCTGTAATTCACCAGCTGAGAGGACAAGTTTGAGTGGACTCAGTGTAGGGGGGAAAGTTAAGCAGACCCATAAGTCAGGGCAAAAAGAAAAGGAAAAAAAATGGAAAGAAGTTGAAGAAAGAATTATTAAAAGGAGCTAAACAATAAGAAGCTCATAAAGAAGCTTGTAAATTGCCCAGTAAACATATAATAAAGGTGGAGGAACCAGGGAGATAGTTACCCTCATATACCCAGCTCTAGCCCTGCATCATCCGTTTCATTCTCAGTGTCACTGCCAATAGTCCCTGAGCCCGGACAGCAAGGGCTTCAGGCCTCAGACTAAAGACTAGGTGAGGACCTAGAACCTTGGAACTGTGGCCAATTTCAACAGCACTGACGCTAAGATCTGTCTTGCTTGGCAACAGGTCATCCATTAGATCTGACGCTGACATCTCAAACTCCTTGGCCAAGCTAAGTTGTAGTGCCTTGCTCTCTGGGTTCATATCTGTTTCCCTGGGTCCTGAGAATTGGCAATAATGGAATGCTAATGGCAGATCTACAGGCAAAATCAAATTTTAAGCAGGTAGACCACCAGCCCTTACCTATTTCAGAGCTTGTTCTAATGGTTATGATGCAGAAACTATATCATCATGGCTGGCTAGTCTTTTTAACTAAATAAAGGAGAGCTTAGTGATGGTGTAGATTTAGGAGTATCAAAGCCAAACCATCACACAGCCAGAGAATAAAGAAACATCCATGAACTGACATTAGAACAACAGACATTAAAATCCACAAAAACCAAACAATAAAGAATGAGATCAGAAATAGTAAAGACTCAAGTCAACTCTCTCAGAAAGTACATTAGAAGAAGTCACCAAGGATCTAGCTGCTTAGTCACAGGAGCGCTAAAAAGACAGACACAGCTCCTGTGGGATTCAAAGGACCTGGCTGCACCTGGTGATAGTTCTTACACTTGATTCTTCCTCACAAATTCATTCCATGGGGCACACAGTCTGCTTATTTTCCCATACACTTTGGAGAAGAGACGTTTAGTAAATTCGCTTCTGGACTATCCAGAGCCATCAACTAGGGGGCACACACATGTGACTGTTCCTTGTCTGCAGTGCATGGGGCCAGAAGTACTGAACATTTCTGGGCATTCTGGATTTCAGATTTTGGACGAGAGATGCTCAACCTCTGTACTGAACTAATGACCCAGAGCATGAAGGCAGCCCTCTATGGGCTCCAGTTGGCCTGGTTGTGCTGACAGAGCACCATTAGCCAAATTGTTTGGCCCCATGAGATACTTGATAGTAGTTACCTCTAGCAAGGGCAAGCAGAAGAAAATGAGATCAAAGCACCAAAAAGACTTTATCTACAATATTTTACTTTATTAAAGATAAAATTGGAATTTTAAAATGTTAATTATAAATTTTGCATCATTTTGCTACATTTTTAATATATCAGAATAAAAAGAAGAAACAAAAAGTGATGACAGGAGTAAAAATGAGGGAGTGTAGAAGAGATAGTGCTGGGCTGGGCAAAGAGATGAGAGGAAGGGGTGAAAACTGTGATGGGGGAGAGGAGGAAACTTCCAGACTTGGGGACCTACAAGACTAATAGCAAACCCTATGGAGAACTAACCTGGAATGGCGGGTTTGTCAGAAGAGGTAAGTACCAAACTAAAGGAAGAATAAAGATAAAATTCTAGAAGTCATGAGTAGAGAGGCAGAAATTCTGAGGACCCAGAGAAAGACCCAGAGAAGTATTTTCAAGAAACCGAGAGAAAAGAATTCTATTCAACAGGTAAACTCCACTGATTTTCCCAGAATTCCAGGCACCTGGTCAACATCTGAACCTGTCATCAGACATTTCAAATTGATTCAGATAGTCCAGCATGGAAATGTGTCTCCGATTTTAAAATAAAAGCTATTGAGAATAAACGATTCACTTTACAATTTCATACTGAATCCATTTGTCAGGAAATTGACCTTCTGTATGATGGGGAGCAGCCACACTGCATTCACAGTCCTGAAAAACAAGTATAGGCTGAAAACAAACAGACCGCCTAGTGGCAGCCTGCCTGTTACACTAGAACCACGAAAACCCAGGCGCATTTTGATAGAAGAAAGAAAGAGGTTTTCCCCTTACAAGACCTTAAAAGTTAATAGTAAAACTAGAAATTAATGTATTGATTGTTTCCTTTCATTAAGTGAATATCAGGTAATGGAAGTTTCAAGACTGCAGACAGGATCCATCCTCCCATCCATTCCAGGTGCTTAATTAAATCAATCGAAGGTTTCTAATTTCAGTATGTCTTTTCAGATACGCATATTCATTTATTGGAAAGGGACAGTTTTAGAGGTTAAAGTCATTTTTTGTTGACTTCCTTCAGAAGAAATATTCTGTTACTACAAAAGGGATTGTATGATACAGTGCACTGACAGACACTCTCCCTGGCCTTTTTGAGGCTGCAAGAGAACAAAGCAATCACACACAATTGGACTAATTTCTATAGGCTACAGATGATAAAGAGAGAAAAGATAAGTCTTCCCAGTGGGAGTCCCATTACAGTCCCTGGAGACTGCAGAATTTTAAGACAGCATCTGGCCAGCAGAAAACTACCAGAATTTAGGGAAATGCATTCACACATCCCTTCATGGAACAGAAGTTAATGCAAAAGAGCAAAGAAAAAGTGACAAATTTCAAAGTAATCCAATAAGGGTACAAAGAAATCTGTAGATAATTAAAAACTGTCTAAATCCAGAAGTCAAAGCATGCATTCAATGAATCTGTGGTTGTATTTAAGCCTCAGAAATGTTGTGAAGCATAGATTAGTAAGAAGTATTTGCAAAGGTGGTCTAGCTTGAATGGAACCACCAGTGTCTCCTCTATAAAAAATAGATTACTTTTGACCTCTCCCTTCCAGAGAAAAGGAAAAACTTACTGACTATGGAAAACAGTGACTTCTAGGAAAAAATGCCTTAAAAGAAAAAAAAATTGTCAAATAGCATTTCTCATTATCATGAACCATTGAACATTCTATTCTTACCTCTTTTATGAAATGTAGATGTTACAAATGTTTATATATTTAAGAAATATGTCAGGAGGTGTACTTGTTCCATCTTAAGATAAACATAAAATTGATTCTCCAATCACACTTTCAATTTCAAGAAATTCCTCAACTCCTTTAAGAAATTTCCCCTGATACTGTTTTTGCTGAATCCTCCCTAAATAGAGTCTCACCTCCCAAGACTCCTTTGGTCCCTTTCTTCGTCACTAATCTGTTGAAATAGCCTATTTTTCTTATCTTCCTAACGTATCACTCGCTCATGACATGTAGTAGATAACATACTCTATAAAAGATCTGAAGCCAAGGTGAAAATTATATTACAACACTCTCACACTCCAATAACATAAAATGTAAAATTTATTTTATGCTGCTTAGTTAAATGAAAAATGATATAAACTTGTGTGTTCTGTTAAAACTGCTCATGTAGAGTTTAAAAAAACAAGCAGGAAATACACAAAAGTATGAATAGCAGTTAAGGTAATAAAATTCACATTAATATTTTTTCTTTCCTTCTTTCACATTTTTTGTATGGTCTTTGAAGCCCTTGCCTTTCCACATGCAGAAGTGGGTGATCTTCTCTTCTGGCCCCCAAATCTTTTGGCTCCCTTTATAAGTGCATCACATCTTCTCAGTTTAGTAAACTGTTTTGGCCTGTGGTTTTATACGCATCTGTTGAGGAGAGTTGTATTCCATGTGTTCATTGGATATAACCCCTAACTCTGTTGCTCAATTTTTTTCAAAAAAGTTCAGTTGAAAATGAATAGTATAAATGGACAATTGCTTGGAGGTACATTTACCTGACTAGAATTAAACTTTGGCAAACTGTGAAAGGGTTATTCACAGAAGTTCTATACAATTCATTGATAGTCAGAAATTAATCAGAAGGAATTTGAGGAAATTGGCCAAAAGAGTTCCAAATATCCTTTTGATGAGTAACCACGAGAAAACTTACCTTTGCTCCCAGTGCCAGGAACAAGTGAGATTTGCTTAAACAACTTTACTTTTTAAAATCATGTAACCAAGTAAGGTTTTTCCTCTGCTCTTGTCACTACGGTAGGAAGCTTATAGCCAAATTTATCCCATGGGCACACATTTTCTAGCCTAGAAATTTTATGTTTTTTCCTCTAATCCTCATTTATTTTATATTCTTTTTCTTTGTCTTAAAGTCTTTATAGAACAAGACAGTTATAAGAAAAGTACTTGCTTTACTGTTGTACAGGAAAACAAATTTTTCAAATTGCCCATAGAATGATGGGGGCATAGGATCAGAACTTCACTTCGTCTTCTTGAAAATGACAGCCAGCATGTTCTTTGGCAAAATAACAGTGATAAAGGAAAAGAAGAATACTTCTACAACTTTCAGTATTTTCTCTAAGAATCTTGGGCTGCTTTCCATAAGAAAGCTGGATCTCTTTAAGAAGCTCTAAGCTAGCAAAAATGTTTTTACTGAAAACATTCAAACAGGTTTTCTGTGTGGTTTGTCCTGGGAAAATGGGTGTGCAGGAGAGTGACTGGTTGTTCATTTGCATCAGCCATCAGCACACTTACCATTCATTTTTCAGGAAAACAAGTGCAGATAAGGACAAGTCACATGGATTTCTCTGCTGGGGTAGTAATATTTCCACCTCAGTTTAACTGGAAGCAAGTCAACAAGAGATGGCCAATATGTAATTCCATGGCAGACCCATGGGTCCTCCCACTGTATAAAGGTTATTGCGTGGTGACATACTACCTTGCTTACTTAGAGATTCTTTGGGATTCAAGATGAAGTATTAAGGGAGAACACTCAGTATTACTATTCAGTGAGAAGGTATTTGCTTTCACATGTAAAATATTGCATAAAATATAATCCAAAACTGGCCTTTTTCCCCCTTATTTTCTAGAAAAATGTCTACCCCCTTTTGCTGAAATATAGCTGTACTTTGTCACAAGGTTAGTTTATGTAGCATCAACTTTAACTAATGCCCTTTCCCACAGAAACAAGTTCCCAAAGATGACGGTGTTACCTACCATAAGCATCAATAGCTAAATGGAGTGAGTTCTTACCATGTGCTTGGAACCATATAAAGCTCTTTGTTAAGTTATTCTTTACTACCAATCTTGAAAGCAGGTGCTGTGGTCTGAATGCCTATGTCCTCCAAAACCATATGTTGAAACTTAATCCTCGAAGCAATAGTATTAGGTAGGCCATCTGGTATATGATTAAGTCTGAGGGCAGAGCCCTCATAAATTTGATTATGCCCTTAAAACAGGGGCCAAAAAGATTTTATTAGTCCCCTCCACTATGTGCAGACAGTCAAAAAGCACTGTCTATGAGAAACAACTCCATGCCCAGACACTGAATCTGTTAGCTACTCAATCTTGGACTTCTCAGTCTCCAGAGCTGTCATCCATAAATTTCTGTTTTTCATAAATTACTTAATCTAAGGTACTATGCTATAGGAGTAGACTAACATAATAGGTCCCTATTTTAGTGGTCAGGCTCAAAACACTGAATAACCTGTCTAAGGTTACACAGCTACTAGAAGACAAAAATAGGATTTAAACCTAAGATCTGTCCAACTCCCCACTATACATTCTTAAATATGACATGATTTAGACTCTGTTTGTTCAGAAGAGCAGAAAGTCTAGACTCTCTTTCGATGACAAGCCCAACTCTAATAGATCTAAAAAGTCCCATGCACTTCTTCATGGGTAAAGGATCTGACAGTCTTGATTTCTCCCACTTTAAGCATGTTCCTTTGATTCCAGAGGATCATAAAAGGTTTGCACAGAAAAATGGCTGCTTTGCAAAATAAAATTAGGCCAGAAATCTGGTATTCCATGAATCTACTGAAGGTTTGCCATTGGTTATCCAATGCCTTTAAACAAAGACAGAGTCACACCCAGCAATATCCAGAGCAGCTTGAGTGAGGCTAGACCTCTACCTGATCCCTTCTCAAAGACAATACTAGCACCCCAAAAACGTCTTGAAAATATTGGGGTACTTTTGTGTTGTCACAATGCCTAAAGGTATGTTACTGTTTTGTGTGTGTGCAAGACTCTGGATTTTATAAGTCCTGAAAAGCAGGTGATACATCCTAGTCATTAAGGAAAATAGTCTACACAACTCAAATATCCAAAGATATTCCACTAGGCAATAAAGGTCTCCCTTCTTTATCATTACCTCAGAAAAGCTTCCAATTCATATAGATAAATTTGAATGTAATTCACTATATAATTTTATATTTATATTAAATAAACTATATATAAATAGTTTATTTAATAGAATATAACCTATTTAATATGTTTTAATATACCATGTTTGAATTGTGTTTTGTACAACAGAATTTTCTTGGAATGTAGTTATCATGTCTAGTAAAGAGAAGATTGATTTTATTTTGCTTGGAACATCAGCAATTGTAGCTTATCACTTCAGAAAATCATATTACCAACAAGCCCAGCATGTGGAATACAACAGTCTCCAATCCACTATACCAGCCTCAGTTGGCACAGGTGATTTCTGCATTCACAGAGATGTTATATGTTACTGATCATCATCTGATGTGGCTGGGCCATGCTGCTTTATTTCAGATAGCTTTCTATTCATTTCCCCTTCATATTACACATAGCACATTATTTTGATTTTTTTTGGTCTATTGCTTGTGTGTGCATGTGTGTGTGTGAGCATGCATGTGTGCATGTGCATACATTAACCATAATTTTCATTTCAGGACAGAGAAGGATTTTGAGATGTTTCTTATATGAAGGGGCAACTGATAGTACTGATAACAATTCTCCCACCAGGGTGCAAATTCCTGTCTAGGATACATGGATCTCCAGGTAAAATAGAAATCCCTACCTCATTATCTCCATTGTGGATGCCCCGTGGCAAAAATGACTTGGGCACCTGTTATGGTTTGTGTCTGGATGTCCCCCCAAAGCCTCCTCATGTAGTCATGGAGGCACTTCTGGAGGCAGGCTTCTAAAGTCTGTGTTTGATCCATGGTCCAATGCTGGGATTATGGGTATGAGTGCTACACCCACCCTGGGGCTGGTAGTTTACATACATTATAAAGGACAGAAAGAGTCTCTGTGTGCTCCTCCCCTTGTGCTCCTCCATTTTTGCTCTTGTTGCTTTTGCTGTCTTCTGCCGCCTTGAACTGTTGCCCTCGGCCATGAGCCTCCTTGCCATGGAGCTAGTTGATTATGGACTGAAACCTCCACAAACTGTGAGCTAAATAAACCTTTCCTTTTTTCCTTCATTTTGAGGTATTTTGTCTCAGCATTAAGAGAAAAACAATCAACACAACACCTAACTGCCATCTCTTTAGATTCACATACCCAAGCAATGTACTCAAGGCAGAATCATTTGTTTTTCGAAATAAGGCAAGATCCAGCACAACTGTTCCTGGCTACACTTTTTAGTACTTTAATACAAAGACCTTTCGTTAACTCCACAGTACTAGGTCACTCAGCCCATCCTGAAGGTTTCTGTAACCTGAATTATAATAAGAAAGATTCAGATTTTTTGGTCCTTTTTTATTCCTAGGAGGGCCACTTACACAAATTTACTAACTCCTATGTTACACTGTCTTAGCAAAAAACCTCACTGGGCACTCCACCAAAACCAACACTCATTTGTAAATATATTCTCTCTTTGGGGCCAATTGAAGTTTTGCAACAAGAAGTAAAGCAGGAATTATCTGTTTTCCACCATTGAAAAAAGGGAGTGTTTGAGTCCAAATGCTACCATAACAAGAGAATGAAAATGGAAATTCTGCAGTTGCATTCTTTCTTACTTAAGCAAGGTAACTAGAGTCACCCTCTGGACAAGCAAAGAGAATACTACTTATGATTCACACAGCATTTTATAACAAATATGAACTAGAAATCGTTTGTGTGCATGTACACATGGGCTACTAGGAATTGAATCCAGGGCCTTCACCCTAAGCTACATTCTCAGATTTATTTTTATTTATTTATGCAGTATTTTTCTAAGTTGCTAAATCACCCAAGCTGGCTTTGAACTTGCCATCCCCCCACCTTAGCCTCCCAGAGTACCTGGATCATAGGTGTGCACCATCATACCCAACCTTGAGGCACAAAAAAATCCTTTTAAAACATACAAAAACTCATACATGCTCACACACCAATTCCCACATGCTGCATGCTCAGTTGCTTATTACTGGGTCATGGCTAAGTATTTTAAAATTTTATCTAGGAACCGCAAACTCCATTTTGGAATTATTAACCACCACTGGTTTATTGGCCTCTTTATTCCTGAACTCAAGGGCCCTAGAGAGCCTGGGGAAGAGCTAGAAGCTTCAAAAGTACCAATTTTAGGATGTTTTCCTCACCATAGTAGGAAAACTAACATTTCTTTTAGTTCTGATAGCTCACGCTGCAAAGGCCATTCTTCTCTTTCCCTAGCAAACACTAAAGCATCCTACCTGTCCCTCCAAGGGTACCTATGAAACCTGGCAGAACATGCCAGGCTCTGGCAGGAAAGACCTCCTCCGTACTCCTCAGAGCTAATCCAGTGAGCTAATCTGAGGGCCACACATAGATCTATAAGGGAAAGTAGCTGTGAGTTTCAGGTGCCAGGGTAACCAGTGCTTGATACTTGTTAATTTGTTCCAAAGAAACAACTTTAGCAAAAAATAGATGTCTCTTGTACCTAATTCCAAGACTGTGCTGCCATGTTATACAAGCATTATAGCACAATGTGCAGTGTCTATGACAGGTCTGTGCTGTGTGCTCTAAAGGACAGAACTTTGCCAGCAGCTTAACGTTTTAGATCTGGGACCAGGTTTCAGTAGGAGCTGTGGTATTCTAGAAGGACCAATATGTATAAGCTGGATATAAATTTCCTTCATTGATCACTGATAGGGCCCTGTAAGTACATGCTGGGGATATTGTGGGGTAGGTTCCTCGGCTGTGGAGCCAACATTATAACAGTGTCAATGCTGTACAGTTGAAGAAAAGGTCAAAGTTAAATAAAAGAAGGCAAAATGACCTGACAAAGAGTAATGCTTTTTTGATGCCAACCTTACTGAATGTGATAACAAGTATATTATAACAACAATTTTCACAGACTCTCTCCCACATAATACTAGAGATGAAGGTTGAGGTAAATATGAGAAAACACATGACCATAGCAGGGGCTTCTGCGTGGAAAGAGAGGACAAGAAGCTCATAGGTGGGAGAAGGAGGTTCCCCCAGATTAATGCACCTATTTAGCATTTGGAAGGAAAGACACTGAGAATTTCTCAGCAAGAATAATGTGTACAAGAAGAGGTGAGAAGATGAATTTGGCAGTGGAATTACAAATACATGCCACAAAACATCACAGTCATTTATGCAGTCCAAATACATCAAAGAGTCTCACTATACCCTCAAGAAGATTTTTAAAAATTAACAAGGGAGCATTTTAGTAGAAAAACACAAAGAGCCCTTCCAAAATCCATTTAACTACATGAAAGGAACTGTAGACTTGCTGTTTTGGTTCTAAATCCAATACGAACACTGCCAAGTCTAAATATAGGACAAGTATTTATAGCTGAGTGGGATTTACATGGTCAGTAATGTTTCCTAGAAGAGATACTTTGGTGATTCAGAAAACAAAGATCTTATGGTTACCAAAAAGCTGGTGTGGTGGGGAGTGAGGAGACGGGGAGTTACTGATCAAAGGGTACAAAGTTTCAGATAGGAGGAATAGATTTTGAGATCTATAGAACAACAAGGTAACTATAGTTATTGATTGCATGTTTTTATATTTTAACACAACTAAGAGTGAATTTTAAATTCACACCATAAAAAAATGAAAATATGTGAGGTGATGAATGTTATTTTCTTGGTTTACTCACGCAATGCTGTATACATGTATGGAAACATCAGTATGCTATAAATGTAAATACAATTATGATTTATCTATAAAAATAATAATAAATTTTAAAGTAGAATTTTAAAAATAAGAAGAGGAGGAGTGGAAAGAGGAAGGAAAGGCTAATGAATAGCTACCTTCTCTGACAGTATATCAGACCTGTTCGTTGAAATAAACTGAAGGAGCTCATATCAGAGGCAAAAGAACCTGGAAGAGAATTTCACCTGATAAACAGTCCCTATTTTCACCTTCAATTTTCAAATAATCTTGTTGCAATATTTCTGATAATATCTCCAATGAAACATCTCCTGAAATAAACTTGATTTGAAAAACTGACATTAGATTCACAACTTCATTTCTCTTTATATCCTGTGAACTTTTTCCATGGGAAGAGACTTTTGAGATCTCTTAAAACACCAAATAGCAGCTTGAGCAAGGTTTGGGGTGAGGGAAGATTTAAAAAGTAGAAAATACGCAACTTTTTACTGAATGTGATTAAAACTTTCTTGCAAAGTCAGAAAAAAGAAGTTATAACAACAGCAAACTACAACTATAGCTTCATTTCCTCCTTCAAGTTATTAACAGAATTTCTAACTACTATACTTCACTACAAGATCAAAATCAGAACAGCTGAGAGAAAGGATGTTTTCATTCCCCTCCTCAGAGAGTCCTGTAAGACTGCAAGTCTTACCCTCATGGGGCATCAGTTTGGTGCTAAGTCATAGTAATAGAAATATGACCTGATATCTGTTGTTTGTTCTCTGTTTATTTTTGTCTTCCTTAAAAAAAAGGTATTAAATTGACATCAACTCTGAGAATGACCATTTGGGAAAAGTAAACAAAATTCTATCAAAATTTACTGCATGCCTTTTTTAAGCATGAGGCATAGAATTCATCAGGAGGTTTTCCCCTAGAATTCATTTAACCTTGTTAAGTATTAATGCTCATTCTCCTGTATGTGAAGATTAGGATTCAAACCATTTAGGGACACTCTCCATAAACTCAGTGAGGGCATAGATTTGTGCTTGAGCTCCTCCTAACTGCTAAAAAGGGACTGTTCCCTTTGTCAGTCCAGTCTTCTTCCAGGGAGTGATAATGTCATGTTTACAGAGTACTTCGAAGCTACTCAGAGACAAGCCAACAGGCAAATTCCAACACATTTTTTTCGCAGGATGCAAGACACAGCTATTTTTTTTCCACACATAGAAACTACCCCTCTAGCCAGGCTGGTTCTATAAAATTGCTATACAAGGATGAAGGAATCATCATCTAGAATCTTTGTAGACTGACTGCGTAGGGTTTTGAATAGTGTTTTTATGATTCAATCGTCTCTCCATCTGTTCTTTGTTCTTTCTTACAAGTCCTGGTGAAAAGAAGAAAGGGGGAAGGAAGAAATGTAAACAGAGAAAATTAAACAATACTCATCTTTCTTGCAGTCGCTTATTTCCTGAAAACTGGTATTCTAGACTACACCAAAAGAATCTGACTGAAAAATACCTGCCTAGGTATCCACTCAATTCTACCACCAGAATTGGCTTTGCATGTATAAAAATCATAAATTTTGCCTTCAGGGTACTTGCTTCTTGTAGTAGAAAAGGAGTAGGCTTGATTACAAAGAAGAATGTTTGTGACTTTTGGAGCTGTGGTTAAAAAGGAAAAAAGGCAAGCGCGAGAGGCTGTAGAAGTCTCAGGTAGCCCCTCCTCCATCTCCAGCGCAGAATTCCCCCAAAGTCTACCCACACTGAGGCTTCTGATCTATGCTTCCGGATGGCCTCCCATTATCTTCTTCCAAAAGTAAAGCCAAGTCAGTTTAGAAATAACCATTGATTACCCTTCAATTTGGATCAATAACCATGAATTATTTAACTTTACAGAGAAACCTCTCCAAAGCGATGAAGCTCCTTATTCCTCACATTTTCATGAATTACTTAAGAAAAACGGTAAGACCCAGAAAATTTCTGTGAGTAATTTACCTTCTGAGAGTGTTCAATTTCTCCTAGGGTAGAGGAACATAATTCTTTAGATCGCCAAATAGAATTAAAAATTTCACCAAGTATTAAGCTTGTGCTCACTATGGTTTAGCAAAATAACCACAGCCTGCAGCTTGTTATCCTATATGCTGAAATCATAATTTTTTTATATTCAAAAACATACTTTCTCTCCCACACAACTCATTAAAGGGCTCCTGTAAGATTTCAGTGGAAGACCCAGATCCTGCTAAAAGACTTCAGTTACACTGAAACCCCCTTAACTCTTTGATCTGTCTATTTATTCCAGACTTCTGACTCTAGGAATCATTAAGTGGTCTTTCCTTTCTTAGATGGCAAACTCTGTCATGCCTCATAATTGAGTGGGCACTCGTTAAATGAATGCTATAGTACTCTGAGAAATAATACACTTCCTATTGGCAGCAAATCCAAGAGAAACTTCCTTAGAAGAGAGGACTGTCAATTATCACTTAACAAGCCTGAGTTGGCTCCACAGAAAAAAACAACAAAACTATAACAACTTGGTCCCCAGGAACAGCCGCATTGCTATCTGGTTGCTGCCCTCTCATTACCTGGCACACTGCTGGTCCCACAGAAGCTGCTCCACAAGTCCTTGTCAGTAGATTGATTCATAAAAGCATGAAACCAGTGATATGTAATCCATCACTTGATAGGGAGACGCCAGCTGAGCTCCCTGCAGCCTGGCTGTGCCCAGCTTCTGACCTCCCGTGGTCCTTGGCTCTCCTACAGCCGACAGATCCAGCCGGGTGTGAGACACTAGGCCAAGAGCAAGAAACACACAGACCACGGACTGGGAAAACTGTTTTTCAAACACTGGCCAGCGATTTGTTTTCACTTCTCTAGCAGCAGCTGCCACAAGATCCCTTTTTCTCTCTGAGTGAATTCTCATTCAAATTTTCCCACACAGCTTGGCTTCTCTACTACCTCAGGCCAGAGCTATTGGCTCCACATCAAGTGATGCACAAGGGAAGAGCACATTAGACTCACCTGGGAAGCCTCAAAATGCTCATGCCCAGGCCTGCTTCCCAACACTGTTATGCTAGAGTAGAGCTCCAGCCTTTATATCCTTCTAGCCTTGCCTGGAGATTTTACCATGCAGGTAAGATCAAAAATCATTGCCTCAGCTGGGTGTAGTAGAGCATGTGCTTGTAATCCTTCCCAGCAGTCTGGGAGGCTGAGGCAGGAGGATTGCAAATTCAACCTAGCTTGAACAACTCAGCAACTTATTGAGACTGTCTCAAAATTAAAAAATAGGAAAGGAGCTGAGATATAGCTCAGTGTTAAGACTCTGGATTCAGTCCCTACTACCACAATAAGTGAATAAGTAAATAGTCTCACATCATTCAAATCCTGGTCCATACCTGTAATCTCCTTGCCACACAGAGTTATTTATCATCATCACCATGACAACAACAGCATAAGCAAATATCATTATTAGCAATAATAGCTAATAAGTACTGATAACCTACTATATGCTAAGTACCAACTTAGTGGCTTAACTGTACAAATGCATTTAATCCTTATAAAAAGTAGATGCCATTTTTCAGGTTAAAAAAAACTGATGCATAGAAAGAGGTTACATAGTTTGACTAACATTTCATAGCTGGTGCCGGAGTGAGGCTTTGAGCCAGGATACCTGGTTCCATCACCTACTCTCTTAACCACTCACTTACACTGTCTCTGTACATTCATCCAATGAATAAAGATTCAGCTACATGATCGGTGGCCTCATCTTTGGGATCCTGTTCAGAGAAACCACCTTCTCAGATATTCGTAAATGTATTTAGCAAATCCCATTATCTCTAGATCAAAAACTTTCAATGGTTTACTAACTGCTTTTGGAATAAAAACTCAAGCATCATATTTCCTCCTCTGCATTCACCTACCACTCTATAAGTCCTCCCACTTTAAGCCTTGTTATCCTCCAGCAATTCTGAATTACCTGTTGTTCTGACAGCTACCATATAACCCTAAAAGCAAGCTCAAAACCTGGATCTCCCTCCCCTCCATTCAGGTATGGTCCCTATTAACATTAGAACTTCATGTAAATGTGCTTCTAAAGCAACATAGACATGCTAGGACAGAATCCTCCCAAAGAGCCAAGATGGAAGAAAGTATATTCAGTCCTTCCAGGAGTGTAAGCAGCAGGATAAGATGAATTTGAACCACACACATAACCAAGAAAGAAAGTCTTGTATGTATCAACTACACATGGCTATAAAACTCCTAAAAAGTTCAAAACCTGAAACTATCATTGTGAAATTATATTCATTAAAGAACTTCTTGTCTTACAACTTGCAGATTAAAATTCTTATGTCCTAATAAACCAATTTATACCTAGCTATTTTAATTAGAGGCTACCAATTCTTCATTTCCATAGAAACTCCTATTTTAAGAGCATTTTAAATGCTAAGCCACTGTATCCCATAAGCTCCTCTAAATTGCTTTTGTGAAAAATGAGAACAATTGAATTCTGGACCACAATCATAGGAATTAATTAATCAGAGTTTCCAGAAAGTAAGTGGTCTAGCACCTGATTCCTGTATTAAAAAACAAAGGAAACAAAATCTAACACTTTCCTAAATAAAAGACACTAAGGAGTCCACAATGCAGCCTAGAATGCGTCTGATGTCGACCTACTTCAATAAATGTAAACTACAAAATTTCTAGTTGCTTTACATCTCTCAGGGCTGCAAATCTATCAATTGCCTCTTCTGACATTTCATTTTCATTTGTCATTGACTGGCTGACCATCTGTCCTTTATTTGTCTAGAGAGAGAGTATCCTTCTATTAGGTCACCCAACTCCTAAATAGGTACCCTAAAAATTCACACATTATAGAGTGATGTCTTAAGTCTAGCCCATGACATCTTAGTTGTGGTTCTGCTGACATTTTAAATTGGATAACTCTTTGTTTGGAGGGCTACCCTGTAAACTCAGGTACTCAGTTCTACCTAAGGCCTCTACCCACTAAATGTCAATAATGCCTCTCATCCAGGTATAACAATCAAAAATATCTGGAAACACTGACCAGTGTCAAATGACAACGACAAATGTCTTCTGGGGAGTATAATTGCTCCCAGCTGAGAGCCAGCCAACAATTGAGCCCCATACTCAATCCATTTTGGAATTTCTCACCAATTATGAACTATTTTTACCTCATTTGACCATATTTCTACTTTCCAAAATTATTTAGAAATAGTCTACAAAATTGTCTTTTGCCTTGGGATTTAAATAGTAATTGTTTTCACTGGACTATTACAAATAGTTCATTTGCAATATGTCCACATTAAACATTTGACTTAGGATTGAAGTGGGGATGGGGAATTGATTTGGCCAGGATGTGTAAGAAAACAGTTGTTTAAAACAGTCCTTCCTAATCTCCGCATTCCTCATTTGAATGTTCTTCAGTAATGTTGGGGATGCCATTTCCACTGGTGGCTACATGTGCAGTTTTGTCCACTGTTTTATACTAAGCACATTCTGTCCCTTGAGAAGGCATTTCTGTCAGTCAGGTATAAATAAGAGGTCAATCTAAACTGACTGATATTGCAAAATAGGAAGAAAATGTTCAAATGGAAAGGGGAACTAGAGAAGGGTAGGGGGAAAAGAAGGAAGGGAAAAGAAAAAAATGATGAGAAAAGAAGGAAAAAATAGAAACAAAGCTTTTGTAAATAAGCAAGGGAAGAAGAGTTGAAGGGAGGGTAAGGGAATGGGAAAAAAGAAGAATCAAGTTATATCATGTGCAGTTACAAATTTCCTATGATGAATGTGATCATTATGTATACCAAAATGTACCAATAAGCTTAATTAATAAAATATAAAATGCTGAGGTACCATTAAAAAAAAAAAGGGAATTATTGGCTCAGGTAAGTGTGAAATCCCCACAGAATGGCAGCTTCCAGGATAAGTTGACCTGGCTCAGGCTCACAAGTTTTAGTGCTGTTTCTGATTGCCTCAGTCTCTTCTCCTCCATGAGTGAGTTTTACCTCAAATTGACTTCCTGCACTGGGGCAAAATGCAAAAGCAGCGCTGGCTTTATGCCTATAAACCATATTAGTGAGAAGACAGGATCTTTCTAAAAGTTCCAAACTAAAGTCCTGAGTTTATGATTTAAGCATGCACTTAGGATTTCAGCGTCTAGTCAATGGGCCAGACAAAGCCAGAGGCTGACTGGCAGAGGTCCTGAGAAGTTTACACATACGGGTTCAAAAAGTAGAAAACCTGATCCCTGATCAATGGCATCTATATCTCATGGGAATCTGTTAGAAATTTAAATTTTGGGAACTTACCCCAATCCTACTCAACAGAAACATTGGGTGTGGGTTCCTCCAATCTGTATTTAAGCAAGCCTTTCAAGTGATTCTGATACAAGCTGAAATTTGTGAGCTACTGCTGACCATCAGGCTCTGTTCATGAGAGATAAGGGTGACTCGTATGTCTCACTGGGCTACGACACAATAAGAAAACGCTGGAATGGAAACCTGGGAAGTTAGCACCACAATATTTCAGAAGGGAATAGTTCTTTTTAGTTTGTCCTTTCCATTCTGGGATGGTACAGATCAGTGCTACAAATTAGCAAATTGGTTTGAAGATGACTTCAGAGGCCCATATCTATTATTATAATGGCCTTAAAGAAAACGACAACCGTTAACCTTAGCATTTTTCTTTGGGCCCTAACTGACTCTCTTCAGAGAAAGTGGACAAATTCATACATATTTAACAGAAGTAAAGCTGCTGTGCAATTACAACTGCACTGAAGAAGTCATTCTGTAAAAGTTTCTTCATCATGACTATGCTAGGAATCACCTAGAATAAGGTGACATATGCAGATTTCCAGACTCTACCCTCGACCCACTGAATCAGAGTCTCCAAGGAAGGAGCTTCAGAGTCTGTCCTGAGGACAACAGTTTCTTCCTCTCTTTTCTTTATCCTACTCCCCCACTCCCAGGGCCTTTAATTTTTCTTCATCTAATCTTACTCTATGCTGCCCACCAAATAAGTTACCCTTTACACCCCTGCCACAGTGATCTTTCTAAAAGAAAGTGGGTGTTGGATCGCTAAAAAAATTTATCATAAAACTTTGCCGTACTTCATACAATAAGATTGAAAGCCTTAGTGCAACTTACTAGGTTACACCTAATTCTGTCCTTACCTTCTTTCCACCTTACTTCCCTTGAACCATCCTGAATCCTTTACTTCTCATCATTAGTCCACTTGAACCTCTGAGCCATCTTGAATCCTTGCACTGCCGTGAACACATGGGCTTCCTCCCCCTTCCCAGTATATCGGCTGGATTAATGCTTGGTTATGGCACAACAATAAAACTCAGTAAATTAAGACAAGAAGTTTACCTTTTACTTGCGCTATGTCAAAAGTCAGCAAGTTTTTTTTCTCTAAAGGGCTAGATTTTTTTTTTTTTTTTACTTATAGGCAATATACTCTCTACTGTTTCTTTCTCCTCCTTCCCTTGTTCTCCTCTTTCTCCTTTTGTAGAATAATGCATCAGTGTAAAAAATTAGTCTTATTCATCAGTCATACAAAAACAGGCTACTGGCTAGATTAGGCCTACAGACCCTAAGTTTGCTGACCTTTGCTGTACGTGACTACTGCCAGAGACACGCAGATAGCCGGGGATACACACTCACATGAATGGCTCTGAATAGGTCTGGACTGAATGGAGCATTCAGAAACCTGGACTAATGGAGCAAACACTTCTTGAGTGTTTCTTGTCATGATATAGACAAAAAGACAATGCAGACAAAAAGATAATGCGCACAAGCAATTAAAGGCATCAGTGTAGAACAACCCCAGTGTAGAAGTGGCACCTTAAACTTCTGTTCACAAGTTGGCCAAAGTTAGTCTCTCGCTGCTCCAGAGGGACAGGTAGATCAAACCTACCATGTGTCAAGAAGTAGGGGAAATTTGAATTACTTGGTAAAAACAATCAGTACACTCAGTTCAGAGACAAACACTTTAGAAGGTCTTTTCTGATACCCTCATTCTTCAGTGAGATTAGCCGCACTTCTCTTATAATATTTTGTGTGGTGCTGAAAATTAAATGCAAGCCCCTATGCACGCTAAACAAATGCTCTGTCAGTAAGCTATGCCTCCAGCCCTAGCCCTATAGAACTATAACTATAGCATCTTGAGCATTTCTGGATTATAGTGTCATACACAGGGTACTACAATTGCCTACTTGTCTGCCTCCCTCAGTGAGTGTCTATATACTCACTAACTGCCTCAGATAAGTGTCTATATGCTAACTTGCATAGCATCTGCCTCCAGAGATGTTCAATACATGTTGCTTCAACAAAGAAACAAATATGATAGATTGTGGGAGAAAGTAAGGCTGCCCATACATTTCCTAACAGTTTCTGGAAGCTAGCAGTGTCAACCTTTCCAAGCCCAGTTAGATCAAGCACATCGATCTCTATTCATGATTGACTTATTCTTTTAGTTATTGGTAATTTTCTATATTAATCAATTTTTTCTAAATCTAATTCCTCCTTAGGACCTTTTTCTTCTAATAATCAGCCCTTTGCTTCAAAACTGGTTCTTGAAGCCATGGAGTACTGTGATATTATGGGGATTGCTTTGGGTTTCAGTTTACAGATCAGAAGGCAAGCGCAGGGAAGCCCACTGGCTTTTTATAAGTTACACAGCCAATCATATGTTGAATCAAAAGTGTTTTTTTTTTAATTATTGAACAAAAAGTTACAGGATAGAACACAGAGCTGCAGCTTAGTTTTCCAACAGTTTATTTATGCTAGAAAGGATAATACACATTTGTCAAAGATGAGTCTTATTGTGCCATATCAGTATTTAGCTTATAGTGTATGTTTCTCTCTGAATAAAATGTTTTAAAAAGTCACATGACCATTTATTAATGCTGTGCCTTTTCATGTTGATCCCACTCTCAAACCTCTTCTATCTTCTGCAAAGTGATAATAGCTTTCCAGAACCCACAAACACCTGCACCTAAGGTTTGACCATCCCCTCTCAGTACCTGGAAAGCGAAACACACCTACATGCATTTGCACTACTACATAGCACACATTTCATTTGCTTCCCATGCAACACGTGTGTGGCTGCAGCAGTTTGTGTAGACTGTATAACCACAGGGTGGGTCTCCTGGGTAAAGTCAATTCTTAAATAAATATCCCCTCTGACAAAGGCCCAGGAGAACCAGGGGAAGGAGAACAGAGCCAGAGAACCTTCTGCTTCTCAGATCATCGATAGACTATAGCCAGGTCACAGTATTATTGAAATTGCTAAGACTCAGACAATCAAGATAAAACAACTTTACTTATAGGTATATATTTTATATACCTTTATACCTTTATATAACTTTATAAGGTATATATATATATATATATATATCTTTTAAAGGTGAAATAACTGAGTGTACCCTGCCACTCTTCTTAGCTGTTTTAACAGATCACAGCAGGCAATTCACTTCAGCGGAGAAAAGTACACAGGAAAACTGAAGTACACAAAAACCGAATTATACGCTCAGGTACTGTCAGGCACAAAACAAAACCCACTCATTTCTAGGAGTGTTGCCTTTGCTTCCTTTTTTTTTTTTTTTTTCTTTTTTCTCTAAGTCTTGCAATTGAATGTAACAAAGTGTACCAAGAAGAATAAATCTAAGGGCCCCCTCCTCCAACCCAGAAAAGGTTAAGCATTTTAATTACAGGCCCTCAAACTATCATTTTGTGCAATTAGCAATTAACTCTAATCGGTGATGAGAGAATGCAGAACTGTGCTAGCAATTTGCCTCCTCCTCATCCCAGACTGGGTTATTTTAGTCTTGTTCTATTACAAGGGAGAAGCCACAACCGCGCGCTGGCGCACTCTCTCTCGCACGCACTCCCTGGCTCAGACACATTTAAATTGTAGCAAAATGGCATCTCAGCGTGTGACAGAGATAGGGATCCCGAACCCAACACCAAAGGTTCGGACAGCCTGCTCTTCACTTTCCGGTTGGAGAGAGGCCCGAGAAAGATGCTACCTACCGGCCTCACAGTACCAGCCTCTCTGAGGGGCGCAGGAGAGGGTGGCACAAAGACGTTTGCGGTCCCTGGAAGCCGCAGCCCACCCCAGCCAGCGGCAAGCCCCGGTAGTGGGGAGGCGAGGGCAATTGCAGCAATAGTTGCATCAGCGCTAACTGCTCCTGCTGCATTCGCTGCTGGCGGCAGCCGGGAGGGTACAGTAATGACTGTAGGGAGCGCACAGCTGCTGCGGCGGCAGGTTCCCTGGATCAGGAAATTAGGACAGGCACCGGGGATTGGAGGCGAGGGCGGTGCGCGAGCCAACCAGCGGCCGCCCCGGGCCCCGTGAGCCCCGGGCAGACGCGCGGAGCAGCCGGGCCCCCGGAGCAGTCCGGATGGCGGCGGCGGCGGCAGCCACGGCCACTGCCACTCACGCACGCAAGCTCACACTCGCACACACCCTCGCACACCCCCGGCGCGGGCCCCCGGCCGCCCGGCGCGTGTGAGAAGAGCGCGTCCCGGAGAAGGAGGGCCGGAGCCGCCGCGCCCCCCGCCCCCCGCTGACCACTCCCCCTCCTGCCCCCTCCCCGTCGCTCACCCGGCGCTCCGGCCGCCGCCAGTGTGGGTGCTCCGCGGCCAGCTCCGCTCTTCTGCCTGCTCCTCGGCTCTCCGCTCCCCACCCCCTCCCCCCGCTTCTCCCGTACCCTCCCTCCCCTCCTCTCCCCTCCTCTGCGGCGCCCGCATTATTTTCTGCCCGCGGGCTCGGCTCGCACCACCGCTGCAGACCAGGGAGGTGGGTGGGTGGGTGGGCTGGCTGGTGGGGAGGAGATTGTACAAGTTGCAGGGGAGGGGGTGCCCCCTTCTTCCCGGCTCCCTTTCCCCCTTCTAACTCCTTCCCCCTCCCCCTCCCCTCCCCCTCCCCGCCCCCACCGCCTTCCTCCTTTTCCAAGGGCTGGTAACTTGTTGTGCGGAGCGAGCGGCGGCACCATCCAGGCGGGCACCATGGGCACGTCCGCGCGCTGGGCGCTCTGGCTGCTGCTCGCGCTGAGCTGGGCGCCCCGGGAGAGCGGCGCCACGGGGCCGGGTGAGTGAGGACGCACCCCTGCATAGACGGCCTGCAGCGGGCCGGGGCGCGGGGTGCGTGTGCCTGTGTGTGAGCCGGGCCAGAGGCGCGGGTCTCCTCTCACCCACCCCCTCCGAGGAGGCGCCTCTCCGCGCTCCTCGCCTTCTCTCCCTCCCCACTCTGGTGGCGCTTCTGAGCTGTCAGCGCCGGGGCTACGGGAGCCGGGCCCGGGGGGCAGTGGGGTTTGGGGTGTTCCAAAGCCTCCGCCTGAACTAGTCTTCGTTCCCTTGGCCCCCCTCCCCGGGAGGCGCGTGTTTCGCCGCGTTTCCCCGCACCTTGACAGGACGCGGGGAGCCTGGGCTTCGGAGCCCGTGAACAATGGTTGTGGCTGCCCCGCCGGGCGGAGCGTTAGCTGGGAGGCGGGCAGCCGGGCCTGGCCGAGAGGTGCGCGGCGGTCCCGGGCGCGCACCTCGGACCTCGGCGGGGCGAAGGTGGGCGTCTCCGAGGCCGCGGGAGCCGGTCCTGGCGCGGCCGTGAGCCGGCGCACGTCCGGTGGGCGGCAGCTGGGCGGCTCCGCGGAGCCACGCGAAGTGCGCAGCCTGCGCACCGGGACTGCGACTCCCCGGGCGCCGGGTGGGTTCTTGGCGTGCGGGCTGGAGGAGTGTGGCTTTCAACGGGACCCTCCCCGCGGTGTCTGTCCCTCCCCTGTTCGCCCCCTCGGCGACGTCTGAAACCTCTGGGGTCTCCCGCGTCGCTGAGCGGGGGAGGGGAGCGGGACACTGACGCGGTCAGGGTAGTTTGCGATCCTCCTTCCCGGGGGCGCTTCCTCAGGAGCGACGAGTCGTCCTAGTATCTGACTGTCATCGGCCCTTGCTCTAAACAATAGATCAAAGAGCAGAGCGGCGGTGAGCTGGTGTGTGGCTGTGACTGGCTGTCGAGGGTGCGGGGACGACCGTCGAGGCCCCGGTGCCGCTCGGGGTCTGGGGGCCCCGGGGCTTCTGCAGCCGCTGTCGTGCTCAGGCCCAACAACTTTTCTGGGCAGGCGACAGGAGGCCCTTTTCAGAGAGGTGGGTCAGTGACTTGGAGGACCCGATGAAGCGATCTTAGGAGGCGACCCTAAGGGGCTCGCTCGTGGCCGGTGCTGGGGACCTGGGGCCGAGGGCTGCGCAGCCCTGCCCGCGCCCTCCCGAACTCCTACCTCCCGACCTCCCCGCGCTGGGTGGCTGCCAGGGCCCGGCTGCCTTCAGTCACGTGTCGCCTGAAGTGAGAGCAAACTTTCAAGTGTGTGATCTGGCAGCCCCATAGTTAGGCAGAACTTGGGGTTTTAAGACTCTGAAAGCCCCCTGTCCTTTAGTTCTTGGTGCCACTGGCCAGAGTGTGAAGCCGCCTGCAGTGCCCTCTGCGATCGGTCGGCTGCCCGCTCCCACTGAGCGTGGTCACGTGGCCCGCGGACTCTTACTAACTCGGCAGCGGCGGGAGGAGGAGGGTTATCTTTGAGGGAAAGTCAAAGGCCCGCCGCTCTTCCCTCTCATACTTTCTCTGACCTGGACGCTTTGAAAAAGAAACGTGTGTGGAGAAGATGGAATGCGGCGTGTAAAAACCTAAGAGCCTAGAAAAGCCCTGCTTACAAGAGTTTTTAGGAGTTGATATTAATCATTAATGGAGATAAGTGATACTAACTTACTAAACAATCTCTCAGGATAGTGCCACGACTTGCATTAACATTTTTTTGGCAACATTTCTAAACACTAAGATGTAACAAAAACTATCAACTATCTGGAGAGGTAAATCCCTTCCAAAAAAAAATAATAAATCATTTTTTGCTGCATACTCCTTCATATTTTTGGAATTTAAGAAGTAGTAACTTTCCATTAGAGATTAACATTTCCCTATAGAATGAGACAAATGGACCGAAACTAGAAACTGAAAAAGTATATATGATCCAAAATCTACAATAAATACTGTGTAAGGGTAAGAAACTGCTCAAGGAGCAAAAGTAATTGGGAAAGGGATAAGGAGGAAAGAAGGAGGGGAAAAGGGAGACATAAATCTGTATATATGTATATGTAAGATAACTATAATTATACTGCTGACTGTATTGGTTATTGAGAAAGAACGGTTAATACTTATATGATTGGATCAATTTTACATGTCTATATCTGTTAATGTAAGCAGCCGTGTTGAAGGTAAGGATACACAATATTGCAACCATTGTCAAGTTCCTATCATCTTGTTTGGTAAACCTATAGTATTACTGTTGTGGATTTGCTGTTGTCGTTTGTCTCTTTTGCTTTTTGTCTTTCTTTTATGTGTCTTTTCTCTTAAATAAAAACAAAAATAAAATAATGAATGAGTTAATCAAAGCCTTACATTCCCCTCGTAATTAGTAGGTGAGAATCCCTTTTTTATTCTTTTACTATTTTTTTAACTCCTTTTGTCACATATGAAAGAGGTGACCTGCCATGAACAGTAGAAGAGACGCCCACACAACCGGAATTTGACAAAGCAAGGGAGGTTGTTCCTTTCTGAACTGGAGCACATTTGGAGTTAGCTGAGGCAGATATTGACCCTAAGCCAACCCAGACTGTCTCCTGTCTTAGGTTCAAAGTCCCAAGACATGTGGGCTGAATTTCTGGCTTTGGTCTTCTATGCCTCTCCTTGCTCTTCAGCCCTCCCCTCCCCCAGCAAACACTCACAGCCCTGGTCCAAAATACTGTAGGACAGGGCAGGTGTGCACTAAGACTGTTGAGAAACTTAGTAAGGCTAACAAGAGAAGTTACAGTACCTGACATCAAACTCCCTAGGGGCTCTAGGACATTTTCCTCCATCCTAGGTACAGATTAAGATCTGGAGTACTGTACTGTTTAAGGTCAAAATGTGGAAGAACCATAGTTCTGTGAGAGTTATTCACATATAGCTAGCAACCAACAAAAGAATATAAAGAAATGTATCTTTTTGTGGGGAGTGGGTAGAGGTAGCAAGAAATACTAATGGATCCGAAGGTAGGAAACTGGAAGGCTAGAAGAAAAGACACCTGGTTTATCCAGGTAAAGCCAAGAGAAAATAGGATGATAGTGGTTAATCTTTATCTCTCTAAATCCAAGAACAAACATGTCACTGAAGGCAGATGACCCAACCAAACCTCCATGGGCACTGACAAGTTTCTCCAAGTGTGGAGCGGTTTTGTTCCTGGAATCTCCCTCTTGCCCTCTTCCTGTCGCACTTACCCCTCGTGCTTGTCCTGTGTCATTTAGTTCTTTGCCTTTATCCTTAAGTCTCCCTAAAGCAGGTATAAAAGCCAAGTGCAGTACAACTGTCAGATGTTGAGTACTCAGTACAGCAAACTGCATATTTAAGCATTAAGCATCCTACCAAAGGTGGCAGCCTCCATCCTTAAACCAAATGCAGAGCTGATCAAAGTGTTTCTGCTTCTTATAAAATTGAATAACTATGTACTGGACTTCACTTAAGTAGTTTTCTAACAGTTCAGAAGGAGGTGAAATGTTGTTACAAGCTCTTTCTGTTCCAAGAGGGGTAGCAAACAGACAAAACTGAGGCCATACTATATACGCTATTCTCAGACCATCTAGCTGGTACTGCCTCACTTAATTGTTAATTGTAAGCCTTAACATAACTAGCAGGCCCAAGTATAGCATGCAGTGTAGCATGGCCATAAGAGCAAGGGAACAGATAGCATGTAGCCATATGGCTTCAGGTTTTGATTCAAAAACAGTAAGACCTGACACATGGCACAGAAATATCGATAATTTATAGTAAATATCTGGATCATTTTCTATTCCTCACAGGTTGCAAATAAAATTGTTCCCAGTATAGGGAATAGTGATCAAGATAAGGCTGTTACCTACTTTGCATTAGGACTGGCTTCACTTTGTATATAGACCTTCCATGGAAAACCACTTCCCCCTGCTAGCCTCTGAAAAATTACATGCATTACAGGACTATGGTAAAGTGTATAATGATGCTTATCAAATATATACCTACCCATGAGAGCATCTCATCATGGGGTAAGACAGCTGGTTAGTTCATAAATTCAAAATTGCTTAGTTTCCTCCCTTCTTGTTTGAATTAATCTCAAAAGTGCTTAGGTACAGAAATGTCAGACTGTTTTCAGGGCAGACAGTCCAAAAATCCTCCTTTTGACATTATGGGTGAAATGTACTTATTGAGTAGAAAAATAAGTGGCCTAGGGATATTATTTCCTCCAACCATAGAGGGAAAAATCTGAAGAATGGTGACTTTTCTGAGGACTTAGGGGAAGAGTAGTTCTAGGAGAATCTGATTTTGTAACTGAAAATTTATTTCAATTGTAGCATCCTCATTTATCAATGTGTATCACTGTCTCTTTCTTAAACTCTGCTGTTGGTTTACAATAAAAATTCTAGCCAATAGTTTGGGCACACTCCTGTAATCCCAGTTACTTGGGAGGTGAGGCAGGAAGATCCCAAGTTCAAGGCCAGTCTGGGCAACTTAGTGAGTCCTTGTCTCAAAATAAAAAGGGCTAGGGATAGAGCTCAGTGGTAGAGCACTTGCCTAGCATTTGTGAAGCTGTGGGTTCAGTCCCCAGTACTGCAACAACAACAACAAAAAAAAAACCACCACCACAGAGCTTTAAACATTATTAATACAAATCAGTTAGACTCATTTAACTGTTCTATAGGAGCCAAATACCGTGATGGCAAATGATACCTTAAACTTACCGTATGAAATCTCCTAGGAGAACTTGACCCTGTTATTTGGATACCTTCAGTTAGCAGTTAACCAAGAGGGTACCCATTGGGTACTGTCAGAATAGATATAGAAATCTGCTAGAAATCTCTTAAATCCTTTGCCTGCGTTGGGTCTTGGAGATGGAATCTGGGCAGGGGAGTGAGTATTGTTGGCCCTGTACTTAAGAGACAACTTTAGGGTAAGAAGCTTTATGAAACTGGCTAGACTGGCTAATTTTGCTGCCAGTGTGGAGCATCTTGGTTGGTCCTGGTGGCCAGTAGTCTTTGTATGTATAGACCTAGTGTCAGCGTTGGGGCTGGGGGTGGAGGGATGTGCAATTTGCCAAGCAAGGGAGATGATAAAGACTGCTGATGGACAACATTTGAAAATAGAGTATAACTTAATATTTCTTCCAAATATTGTGAGTACATATGGTCCCTATTTTATAGACTGCCTGTATTCTTTTGTTTTCTTAAAATGCCTTCCTAAGGTCTAAGATATAAATTGGTCTGTAGGGCTACTCAGTTATAAATTGAAGCAGTGTCTTTTGTACATCTGCTTGAAACGACCTGACATCCTTCTGCTGGTCACCTATCACATGCCATATGGCTCCAGGCAGAAGCAACAGTGACCACATAGTTGGTCCCTTTCTGGCATTGATTCTAGAAAGAAGGTCAAAATAGGAAATCAGTGATCCAAAGCCAGCCAGAGATAGAAGCTAAATTGGAATGGCTCCAGTGTTTGACTTAATCATGAAAGCAGAGAGCAGATGAAGATTGCTGGAGTTTCCACACGTTATTTAGGTTATAGTTTATGAATTTTCCCTAAAATAATCAAGAATTTAGACTTTAATGCACAAAGCCAGAAATAATTTCATCTCTATAGATGATCTTGCACAGGTAATGTGATTCAAACAACAATGGATTGCTGCTAATATTACCAAAGAGCACTAAAATGTCAGAAAATCTGGGCCCAGTACATCAAACTTCTTACCAGTGAGCTGCGCTAGTTTTCCCCATGTGTCAGAATCTCTCTCCTCACAATGAAATAAGGTTAATACACATTCTTACACATGTGTGAAAGTACATTATTTTTAAATGATAACATACCACATAGATGAAAATATTATCGTATGCATAGGGAACAAGGCTCTTCAGAACCTGGTCTTGCAAAGTAGTCTAGCTAATAAAACACCTAGTTTCAATTGCAGAAAAATTGGGAAGAATATTTTGACAGAAGTCTTCAGACAAGCTTTTCTAGTGAGCTAATACACATTTAGGACTATTAACTACTGCCTAAATAATCTCTGGATGTCAGGCATTAGGTTCTGAGTTACAAAGATGAACTCCAGATGCTTAGGACATTTCTGTATATAAGAATAGAGACAGGTAAGTAAGCAGATCTTAGTGCATGATCACTGTGAGACAGGCATAGAGAACAGTGGGAAAGCAACCAAATTATACCTGCATCTGCCTCGTTGAAGAGGTACCATCTGAGCTCACTCCTGGTGGTTAAGTGAGCAGGAGTAACATGGGCAAATGGAGACAAACAACTCAGAGGACAAAGACAGAGCATGGGGTAGTGCGTGAGGGCCCTTTGGGCTTTTAGCTGCTATAGTCTGAGCAGGTGTTGGGTGGTGACCAATTGTGAAAAGTCTGGGGAAACAGGTAGAGATCCTAGACTCAATCCTAGAGACAGAGAGAAGCAAGAAATGGAACAATCCTAAGCTCTTCTGTCTATTGTA
Organism: Dasyprocta punctata; assembly: GCA_004363535.1. Classification (NCBI taxonomy): domain Eukaryota; kingdom Metazoa; phylum Chordata; class Mammalia; order Rodentia; family Dasyproctidae; genus Dasyprocta; species Dasyprocta punctata. The sequence continues at coordinate 49,630 of RJWM01010139.1, forward strand.
AGTTGCTTGGATCACTGTCTTGATTTGGGTAGAGAATGTTGCAGCCTGGAAGCAAAGGAACAGGAGACTTAAATTTAGATCAAGTGAGAGATGAGGGATTAGACATGGCCAAATGTCAGGAGAGAAGAATCTGGGGTTATTTCTGCTACTAACTTAGAGTGATGGGGCTAAAAATAGGACTCAGAGAGAGATTTTTATTGTCTGATTTTTTTTTTGTTTTGTTTTGTTTTGCTTTTTGAAGTGAAGTTTCACCATGTGTCCCAGGCTGGTTTTGAACCCATGAGCTCAAATGATTCTATTGCCTCAGCCTTGTGAACCTAGGATTACAGGTGTGCAGTATCACATCTGGCTGGAAGATAGATTTTGAACAGCTTCTTTACCATGCATGACTATTAAGGCATCTAAATGAATTTTCCTGCATAATGGGCTCAAGAGCTTTACTCAGGTTATCATTATCAAACCTAGCATTTATTTCCTGTGTCTATGAAGGATGGACATGATGGGTTATGGGGATTAACAGTATATATAGAATTGAGGCCTCACCCTCACTGGAAGGTGATCCCCACCTGGAAACCAGCGCCATGTGTGGGCTGCTGCCCAAGTGGGGACAGCCACATCCAAGCCTCTCTCTGTGAGTCAGCGCCTTTTGTAGACTGGAGAGAGAGACCCAGACCTCACCAGGAAGCGATCCGGGCAGGGAAACCATATCATTTTCATTATTTTGTTGAGTTGGGTTTTATTGTCTTTAGTTTTGTTTAATTATGTTAAATCTGATGGCGTGAGCAGCTATTTGAAAGACCGCAAGACATGTTATGGTAGCCATTTTGGATTTACTATTGGCTTGTTTTGAAGTCCTTTATTGCATTCATTGTTTTGCTTTCATTGTTTCTATTCTATCCTGTTCTGTTCAATTTTTACTACATCCAAAGGTATCTGCAGCTGTTCTCAAGACAACAAAAGGCATTATGGTAACTCTTACTGGTTTTGTAAGGTCTTGAAGTCCTGTATCACTTATACTGGTTTATTTTGATTGGTTTTATTGTTTTATTTTCCTTGGTTTTATCCTCTTTAAAATAAAATTTTTAAAAACAGTGTATACAGAATTACAGCCTTGAAAATGAATCAGCCTCTTTCACTATGTATAGAGTATGTAGCTTGCTAACCAAAAACTAGTCTTTCTAGAAAAAGATCTGCTAAGGAAATTCTAACATAGTTTTAGAAGGCTACAATAAGGAAGGGAAGTAGAGCTGTATCTCAAAACTAAAACAGTTATGAGAATGTCATCATGATAAGTGAAGCCACTTAATTCTGGATTAATTTAAGCAATTTTGGGTACCTAAATTCCAAGTAGCAGAATATTCTGGAAGTATATGGTCCTGAGTTGGATGCTCTAGTTTATTTGCATGCTGAGTAGAGTGATACTGGAGCTAACATGCCTGGATTCAAATTCTCTCTCTGCCCAAGGCGTTTTGGGGCAAGTTACTGTATTTTCCTTCTCTGAACAAGTTTCCTGGTCTGTAAAAGAGAGTAATAGTGTTGTCCATGTAAAACTGAGGACTATATAAGTCAAAAGACAAAGTTTTGAAACAGTATATGGTCTGAACCCAACCAACCTCTTCCTTAGCACCTTGTCACAGTATTTTGCTTCTGACAAACCACCTTTCCTATGGGAAAAGTTTTTTGCTGATTCAGAAATCTGCTTGTCCTAAAAGGAGTTTTAGCCTATTAATAGAAAGACTGGCATTAAAGTAGCAAGCAGTAAAAGTGAACTGGGCTAAAAATAAATGCCCTTGGTAGCCCCAGAAGTGCCAAAAGAAATGGACTGAAGAAACCCCAGCAAATGATAGCAATCTTCTGCTCAAGCAATGACGAAGTGCATGACAGAAGTGAATACTTGGCTGTGGCCGCCTCAGCAGCGTGGCAGGATGTGCCACTCTGTGCAAGTTCAAGTTCATTCGGAGCCTGATCGAGACAGCTCCTCTATGTTCTGGACATTCATGTTGGCGAGCGCCTGCCAAGGTGCTACTCAAGCCCCACAGGGAAATGTGTAGCCTATCTTGAAGGCTGGTATTTACTGTAAAGTCCTTGCAGTTTTTATGGGAGCGTACCTGTTGTTTTCCCATGTTAACCCTTGCAAAGATGATTAGACAATGACAGACTGGCTTCTATATATTAAAAACCCTGAATCTCGAAACCATTGAACTACCAATGTGTCTAGGTAGCAGATTTATCTATTTAGGTAAGCAGGGCTCCTGGGACATGAGTAGTTTGTTTTCATCTATACGAGTGGCAGTAAAAGCAAGTAATTTTTTGCTACTTTTGGGAATTTGTTTTTACTAATTTAGATAGCCAGGTAAGTGACTAGGTCTAAGTAACTTTGAGCCACCTGGCCCATACCCATATTCATTCAAAGTATTAGAGCTAGAAGGAAGCCTAGACAGTTTTGATTTTTTAAGAGAGAACACTTCAAATTCTTGCACAAAACTCCAGTATTCAGAATCTCCCTGGTTGAAGAAGGTGAAGCATCTAGGGCCCATCAGTGACCTTTCCCCAGACTTTACCCCTTTACCCCTAAAGCATTTCCTGTGAAACACTATGGCATTGAGGAATCCTCTAAAAATTACATTTTCCTCCAACTTTTCACCTGTCTGAGCAGACAGCTTCAGGGATGTAGAGTGCCCAGCACTTCGACTTCCAAGGTTCTATTTTTGGGTTTTACTGGCTTTAGCTTAGCGTAAGAATTAAAAGAACCTTGTGTGTTGATGATTTCAAGCATCCTCATCCTTTTATAAAAATATAATACTAAACTTGAGATTTAACTTTCATGGATGGAAATAGACTACAGGTCTTCAATCCTATAATCCTCCAAAGCTTTGGAAGCCAAAAGCTTCTTAACTCATTTGGTGCTTTAAATTCTCCTGGACATTGTACGGCAGAAGTCCCAGTCAAGCACCGGTGAGGGAGAAGTGGACTGTTTCTGGAAGTTGGAGGAAAAACCCACAGTGTTGCAGTCAGGAGGCTGAGGCTCAGCATTCAATTTAGCATCTGAGCTCTTCCTGCTCTGCATGAAGCAGGGAATTAAGAGAATTAGGGAGCACTTTCTGCCTACTAGTAGTCTCTCAAAACAAAGTGCTTAAGAAACTAAGAAGTATAGTCATAAAGCTTAAGGTCTTTATTTGCCTGTCTTTAAAGTGTTTTTTACAAAGCCGTGTAGCCTTCTTGCTCCCACCTCAATCTCCCGCCTTTTCTAGATAAGTAGGAATATTTTAGTAATAGCGCACTGTACTCCTGTTGTCAATTATTCTCCCTTCTGAATAGAGTAGTGGGTGTGCGTGTGTGTGTGTGTGTGTGTGTGTGTGTGTGTGTGTGTGTGTCTGTGTGATGGTAAAACAGTTTTATGACAATCAGGCAGAGTATTGGGTGAAGTGGACACATCTGGAATGAGAAAAGGTAGAAATTAAGCTCCTTTTTAATAGTAGGACATTGAAATGAGGGCCAAAAAATGCTCACATGTTATGAGCCTTCTCAATGTATACTCTTCCAGCAGAGCTGCTGGGAGTTTATAACTACTGATAGCTTGTATATCACAACTAAATTCAGAGACCTTCTTTAAGGAGATAGTGAACTAAATGTCAGCTTCAGAATATTGTATCTTCATACTTTACCCCCAGGCCAGCTTGATCATCTACAAAATTTGTAGAAACAAACAAAAACCACACTCTTTCAAGTACCTAACCCTAAAATGGAAAACCATCATTTGACCTATACATTTAAATTTCTATCCAAGTCTGTTTATATGGTTACTAGTCTGCCTATGTAGATTTCAGTCTCAGAAGTCTGTGTCTCTTTTTGACTTGACCCTCAGTAACTAAAACCCTTGAAAAAAGTCAGAACTTTTCATTTCTCATTGCATTCAAATTGCAACTGAACTATTCTTTCCAAGTGCATTTATACCTATATTCTCTGACTACAAATTGTTCTTTTTCTACTTTTTAAAATCAAGTATTCAGAGTAGATGCTTACCATTCTCAGTCCTCAGTGGTGCTAAGGATGGAACACTCTAGAAAATGGCCTGTGCTATATTAACACCATACTGAGACAGTGGCAGTGGGGTGAGAAGAGAACCAACTAGCTCACGCTTAGCTTTGTGGCATACAAACAAATAGGTGATGATTCCTGACAACAACTCTCCTTCCTCTTATTCCCTGGTCTAACATCCTACTGCTTAATATGAAAAAATTTGTGGAATCAGTGAATACTATGAAATGTTGGCAGGAAATACCAGCAAACTATATTGCTTGGTAGCTAGACTAGACTCTTAGCAGCGGAGTGGTAGACAGAGTTTTAAAATCAATATAATTATTGCACCTGAAGGTAACCACACTTTTATGGTAATCTTTACTTGGATCAAATTGTAGTCTGTCTGGAAATTAGCCACAAAGCACAGAATTTCCCCCACAGCAAGGAGTAATTGATAGTAGGGGGACCAACTAGAGTATTGTACACATAGCACAAGAGTTCCAGCCTGTGCTTGTCTCTGTTCCTGTGCCAGTGTGTCCCAGCTGCAGATGCTGAAAGGTGGCAGGGAATCGGAAGGCTTTCTGCTAGGAGCCTCCCTCCCGCAGTAATCTGCATGCACTATATTATTCCACTGGTTTTCTCGAGTATTTGCAGGAGGCTGGCTGCAAGTGACTAGATCCTTGACTTTTATCTCAAAGTAATCACAATCTCCAGAAGGACAGAACTGCTAATGATAGGTGACACCTGAACATTAGCTGTTGCGTGCCAAGCAAAAAACTGAGTGCTCGCTAAGTCTCAGTTCATGACACTGTGAATTAAATGCCTGTATATTGAGCTAAAGAGAACTGAGCACAGAGGAAAAGAATCCATATCTGTAGCGCTACCTCACTTGCTTTTATTTTTCTCATCACTAAATGAGAAATGATCTTCATTTATCTGTTGCCTATACTTCCTTGGTGTTTTTATCTTACCCTGGAGCTATTTTGTAAGCATGTCTTTTTGTAAATAGGCCTCAATTTTTAAGATGAGTAACAATATACTAAATCTCTATTTCCACCCTCTCCTTGTTGCTTTCTTTCTAAATCTGCTTTACTTTGTGATAGGAGTATTATTCATGAACAGTAATATGGATGTGGGAGAGAAATGCCATGGTGGGGGTGGGGGTTAGGGTTGGATGCATGCTTATAGTCATACTGGTGACTTACACAGATGAGGAAAATGTGACAAGAGGCAAATGTGATACCTCTGTGGTCTTAGGAAAATCTAAGTTCCTTCTGTCATGGTCTGGCTCCACTGGCCCAAGATCACTACACCAGCTATGACGCCCAATTTTTAAGAATCAAGACGAGATAAAGAGAAGGAGAATGAGTCCCCTATCCTTTTAAGGGTGCAACCATGCGTCCTTTGATGATGGGTATATGTTTTGAGAATTACAATGTTGGGCCACCTGGTTACTGTGCAAATATAACATTTACTTACACAAATCTAAATGGCCCAGCCTACTATCCATACGTGGGCCATGTGGCATAGCCCACTGCTCCTAGCCTATACACCTGTACAGCATGGTACTGTGCAGAACACTATTAGGCACCTGCAATGTATTGATCATTATTTGTGTATTTAAACATAGAAAAAGCACAGTACAAATACAGTACAAAAGGTAAAAATGGTACACTTAGCATGAATGCAAGTGGATTTGGGTGAGCAGTGAGTGAATGTGAAGGTCTGGGACTCCCCTGTGCTTATTATTTTAGACTTTCTAAGCACTACACACTTAGGCTGCACTAAATTATGGAAAAGATATTTTTCTTTTTTCTCCAATAACAAGTTATTCCTTAATGTGCTGGGAGTGTTTTTGTTTGATGTTGGGAATTAAACCCAAGACCTTATACAAGCTAAGCAGAAATCCTACCATGGAGCTATGTTCCCAGACCTTACTGTAATTTTTCTGTTTGCTTTATATTCTTTCCAACTTTTTGACTGTGTGAATAACACCTTAAAAATGCAATGTGTAACTGTGCAAAAATATTTTCTTTATATTCTTATTCTATAAGTTTTATTTTTTTAACCTTTTAAACATTTTGTTAAAAACTAAGACACTAGGCGGTGCAGGGTCAGGATTATCAGTACCACAGGTTTCCACCTCCACATCTTGTCCTACTGGAACATCTCCACAGGCAAGAACATGCATGGAGCTATCAGTTCCTGTGCTAACAGTGCCTTCCTATGGATCCCTCCTGAGACCTGCCTGAGGCTCTTGGGTAGCTGTCACTCTTTTCAGAAACATGCTCTCAGGAAATTGCTTGCGTTTCATTTTTCATCATAGATTTAGTTGTAAGTTCCATGCACATTGCGCTTTATGAATGAAAAACCTTCAGCACTGGGGATCCATGTTTTCAAACTTTTTAGGGTAGTTGTTGAATTCTACAAGAGTTTCTGCTAAAAATTTCATTGTGAATTTTGTTAGGGCTCTATTATGATCTTATGAGATCACTGTTGTTTATAGGATTTGCATTAACCAAAATGTCATGATGTGGCACATGAATATATTTTTAGAAGCCATATATATCATGTCTGTTTACATCCCATTAACCAGAACTGAGTCCTTTGACTACACTCCCTGTGAAAGGAGGGAGAAATGAGATGTCGAGTGTTAGGGTATACCCAGCTCCGCTCATTGCTGTCAGTTTCTGCCTCAAGATGCAGCCACTGCTGGCCTCTAGAATCTTACAGCCTACTGAGTCAGTAGCTGTCCTTTTGAGAAGATCTCTATCAAGAGTTTCTGAGTATTTTGTATCTCTAACTTACTACTTTTCTTGACTTGCTAAATGTTCCTTCTTGATTCTAGGAAGAAAAACAAAATGTGAACCTAACCAATTCCAGTGCACAAATGGCCGCTGCATAACTCTACTATGGAAATGTGATGGAGATGAAGACTGTACTGATGGCAGTGATGAAAAAAACTGTGGTAAGTAAAGAATTTGATAATTTCAATTGCCACCACACTTGGACTTACTCATTTTATTGAAATATAATGAGACTATCTAAGTTTCTACACTTATATTGAGATTCTGCAAATGAAATCCACTCCAAAGAACTGCTTTGAACCAGAGTCCAAAGAATCTACACTGCCCACTTTAAAGGGGGTAATTCGATGTTTGACATGGGGTTATCAACTTGAGTATGGAAAGCTGGAGGTAACGTGGCTTTCCTTTCAAATAACAGGACTTGGTTTATCTTAGGTCAGCAAACATGAGGTTTAGGAAGATAAGGAAAGGGAAAGGAGGGCCAGAAATAGAGGTAGACAGGAGATTGCTTAGAAGTAGTTTTTAAAAAATTCTCAAATTTCCTTACTCCCAGAAAAGAAAGCAAGCTATAGACACTACAAAATCTCATAAAGTTTTAAGAGATTAACCCCTAACATAGAAGGAATAAGCCGTAACAGAACAAAGATCAGATAAAATTTTTTTCATAATTCTCACCACAATTGTTGCTGATTCTAAAGCATCAGGGAAGAAGACATTCTTTCCTCCCAAAGAATGGGGGTATAACAACATACCATTGATCAGTATCTATCAAAAGATCATTGTGAGAAATGCCTATACATGCAGTCTACATAAACTCATGTCAAACAGAGCAGCTGAGAGATGATGTCAAGATTGTATCTAGGTACTTTCAACTCATGCTGAAGTTTGCTTTTTGATCTTTTTATTTTGTGTTGAAGTCCTGAAGCTTATTGTGCATGAATATAGGTGCTATGTTGTCATCTACCTTTTAAAAGATGTTACATGTAAATATATTTTCCTATACAAACCAGAAATACAGAAGAAAAATAGAAGCTAAACGGGGGTTTTGTTGCCTGCCATTTTATGCCCTTTCCTAAAATGTTTCAGAGTACATTACTAGAATGTTTTAGAGTAGACATCATGAGAGACATTGTCCTATGCTTGCTCTTTCCACATAATACAGGGTTTTATGTCAATGAGCAGATCAGTAGCTCCTTTGAAAGCACAGAAAGTCCATTCTGCACTCTGCAGAAAAAAACTTACCTCCAGTCTCAGGACCAGGAATAGTTCTCCGGTGCTATACATTTCTATTATTTGCATTTAACACTAAGATTTTGATCTACATGGAAAACTTTGGATTTCATGCTATTTCTGGGTTAGCTACATAATATAATTCTCTCAAAAAACATCCCACTAGGAGGACCTCACTCTTTTCATCGGTTTTCTTTTGTGCAAGTAGCAGTTTTTTCTCTCCAAAATTGTATGTTGAAAAAACATTGAATGTTGGGAAAATTGTTGTTTCTTAAAAAGTAATTATTTTATTCATGTTGTAAAACTCTTCTTTCATCATCTAACTCAGTGGAAATGAGCCTGGGTTATATTAGGGTAGAACACTGACTTTTCCTAAAATAGTTTCTCCAAAAATACCCTCTGTTAGCCGTACGGTAGAAGGGTTTGTGGGAGGGAAGGAGGTAAATAGGCAACATGAATCAAAATCATTTGAAGTGGGAAAAATTAAATCTGTCCTTGGTCAGAATTTATCACTGCCTCCCAGATATGTAGGTAGAAAAGGAAAGTGGAAGCCGTACTGAGAAACTCTGATTTCTTATTTTGAGTTGCTGCTTTGTGAAAGAGAAGAGATACATGATTACTTAAAACTTCCAAAGCCACCTTTTTATTTTCCCGTATAACCTTTTGTTATGGAACTTGCTTAGAATTTTCAACAGAGCTCTTTCTTTTAAGCATGACAACTAGCATCATATTTAGTCAATTTAAATTTAGATCCCATTAGCCATGTGCTTCTTTTAGCCACAGTAACTTCTTTTTTTTTTTAACTGTTATATTGAGCTGGTTAATCAGTAACTGAGAACCCAAAATGTGTAACTACTAGTTTTCTTACCCCTGTAGCACCTCTAAATTTCTATCCATATCTCAAAGTATGGGTTATATCTAGATGTCCTCCAAAAGCCTATGTGATCATAGGTGGGAGTTTGGGGAGGTGATCGGGTTATAGGACTTATTGCTATTAATATGTGGGGTCTGTTTGAGAGAGGTAGGTCACTGTGGATATGGCCTGGAAGGCTATATCTCGCATCCTGGCTCCTCTCTTGACTCTTTCTGCTTCCTGGATGCCATGATATGAGCAACTTTCCTCTGCATACCATTCCACCATGGAGCTTCTGCCTGGAGCCAGCCAACCATGCATGGGCTGAAACTTTGACAAGTTTCCTTCTTTATTGATGTTGGGTATTATGTCTCAGTAACAAGCAAAATAATGAAGACAAATTTTGTTATTCGGAAAGTGGGTGCATCATGTGACTGTACTTGACCATGTGGCTTAATAGCCTTTAGAACTGGTTTGTAGGAGGCATTTGGAAAAGTTTGGAGAGGCCAACTGGAGAAACCCTAGAATGCTGTAAGCAGAGCTTGATATGAGATTCTGGTGGGAGTTCCCAAAACCAGAATGCTGATAAAAAGACACAGTAAAGACCAGGTTCAGGAAGTCCTCGTTGGGAAGAAATACTCATTGGCAGTTGGAATCAAGACCATATGTGTTATGCTTCAGCAAAAATTTGCCAATGTTTTGCTCATGTCCTGAAATTTTGTGGCAGACTGAGATTAAGGCAGTAGAATAACTAATCTGGCAGAGAATATTTCAAGGCAGACCAACACTGGGGCTGTTTCATGGATAATGTTGGAACTTTTAGCAAGTTTTGTACTGAAAATCAAAAACAAAAAGGTCGTTTTAATTATGTTCAGTTTTTCCAAAAAGAAAGCACTAACAAAGATGGAGTTTAGGACAGCTTTGCTGAAGAAAATAGCATTAAAAAAAAAGCAAGTACTTTGGATGAGAACAGTAGCAAAAATGGCTTATGGGCATTTCAAGAATCAGTGAGGCTTCACCCTTTGCAGACACAAGTTTCTAAAAGTGAAAGACTTTTCTTTGAGAAGAGAACCCGAGGGCATATTGTTCAAGAAAGGTTGCCTAAGAAATTGGCTTCCTGAGATTCCATTCACAGTGCTCATCCATCCAAAACCAGAGGCCCCTTGTAGTCATGTGCAAAAGGGCCCAGCTACTCCTGGAGGTGGCAGCAGACCTTAGGGTCATTCATGTGGTGCCAATGTGCAGCCATGAAGAATGCCAGAGTTGTAGGGTCAAGAAGGTTTCCACTCAGATTTCTAAAGAATACCTGAGAGGACAGAGTGTGCAGTGTATGAAGCTATGAGAATGAAGCCCAAAATGCAATAGAGTCCCCAGAAAATTGAAGAAGCCAAGAACATGAAACATCTGAGAAAAACCACAAGGTCTGAGCAAAGCCAGCCCAAGAGAGAAGCCCTGACAGATACAATGACCAGCAATGCTACAAAGGTGGGGCCAGCCAAGCCATTTGACATTCACATCACACCACAGCTTGTCCTACTATTGGATCTAAAGCTACAGGGTTTAATGTTTGCTCTGCTGGGTTTCAGTTTTGTTTTATTCCCATTGGTTGCTATCCCCCTATTTCTCTCTTTTGGAATGGAAATGTTTACTCAATGCCATTGTATGTCAGCAGTGTTTAACTTTCTTTTGATTTTTATAGGGACTCATAGCTAGAAGTTTGTCTTAAATTTCAGAGGAGACTTTGAATTTGCACTCTTCAGCAATGCTGGAGCTGTTAGGATTTTGGCAACTCTTTGAGAAAGACTAAATGCAATTTGTATAATGAGCCAGGAGTTTGGCTCAGTGGCTTAAGTGCCTGCCTGGCAGGCACAAGGTTGTAAGTTCAATCCCCAGTGCCACAAAAAAAAAAATTGTATAATGAGATGTGCACAAAGTGTTTGGGGGCCAAGAGTAGAATGTTGCAGTTTATGTATAGATATTCCTTGAATACCTCATGCAATCATAGGTGGAGTTTTTAGGAGGTGATTGGATTATGGGATTTAGAACTGACTTGCTAAGTGAGCACCATTTGTCAACTGCAGGGTGAGAGAACAAAGCCTCACCAGGAAGCAAGCCCTCCTTGCAAATCAGTGCTATGCACGGGCCACCGCTGGAGTGGGGACAGCCAGACCCAAACCCCTTCTGGCATGCATGGTGGCAAACAAGAAGAGCCAATCCCTCCCCCCTGAAAGCAACCAGCTGATCCCAAGAAACACAGACTGTGATGATAGCTATTGAGGTGAAATGTAGTTTGATGCTTGGATGTTTTGGTGTTTCACTGACCTTGCAGGTGTAGGGCCAGTGATCTGATCATCTAGTCAGAGGATGGTGGTACGCAGTGTGGCATCTAGCGGGGACCTCCTTCTGAAGGTGGTAACCATTGTTAATTCCCTATTGTCTTGTTTTGAAGTCCTGTTTCATTTTCATTGTTTGGCTGGGTTGGGCTTTGTTCTGTTTTTTGTTTGATCTTGTTATATCCAATGGCAAAAGCAGCTATTTCAAAGATGGCAAGCTATATTATGGTAGTCAGTTTGAATTTGCTTTTGTATTGTTTTGAAGTCCTTGATTGCATTCATTGTTTTGTTTTTGTTGGTTCTGTTCTGTTCTGTTTGATTTTCACTATGTCTGAGGGTACCTGCAGCTATTTTGAGGACCACAAGAGGCATATGGTAACTATTATTGATTTCATATTGTTGTGAAGTCCTGTGTCACTTACACTGGTTTGTTTTGATTGGTTTTATTCTATTTTATTTTCCTTGGTTTTTATCCTCTTTGAAATAAAAAAAAAAAACTGACTTGCTATTGTTAGGTTGGGTCTGGCAGGAAGAGGTGGGCCACTGAGGGTGTGGCTTTCTTGGCTCCTTTCTTGACTTTCTCTGCTTCCTGGATGCCCTGAGGTAAGCAGCTTTCCTCCACCAGACACTTTCACCAAGCCACCTCTGACTGGAGCTGGCCAACCATGCATACAGTGAAAGCTCTACAACTGTGAGCCAAAATAAACCTTTCCTTGTAAATCCTGTTTTTGTTTTGTTTTGTTTAATGTGTTGGTTTAGGAATTATGTCCCAGCAACAAGGAAAGAAACTGAGGTATCCTAGTCCAACTGTTGTCTTTTTATCCTCCCAGTCTGTGCTCAACATGAAGAAAAAGGAACTCTATGCCAGTTTCTCCAGTTTATCTTTGTTTGAATGTTGCACATCCAATCTTCCGTATCATCATGATACTTTCTACTCCTTGAAACCAAGACCATTTGCCTTCTTTCTCTCCTAACTTCACAAGAATATCTCAGATTGAATTATATTGACTAACCTTGTGATCTCTCTGACCTTTTCCTCCAGTCAGGAGAAGGGGCCTTGGGTAGCACTTAATGTGCTAACACTAGGATTTATGTATTAAGGTGACTTTAGAAATAGATGGGAATGTAAGAGCTAACATGGCCTTTCTTGTTTCCTTGACTGCATAATTCAAGGAGACAAATAAAGCTTTTTGGGTCATCATAACTCATCAACACTTCTTGAGTGGTTAAAAATTAACTATCATTACCATCGCCCCAATTTACAGTATCTAAGGCTAAACCAGAGTGACCCAGGGGTATGCCCCAAACTCTGAGTCCTCTATTCAACTTCAAACACCAACTTGAAATGGTTCTTTTCAAATTTTCATACTTCTAGTGGATTTACAAGCAACAACTATTATTATAAAGGATTTTTTAATGGAGATTCAAGTAGAAAATATAGGTGGATAGGCAAGAAAGAATATAACCTAAGACAGATAAACCAAGAGTGTCCCATCTGACCACTTTATCAAGACCCTTCCATATTCTGTGACTCATTCATGGGTAGGGTACACAAACTGTCTAGTTTGCCTCAGGCAGTTCTTCTTTATTCTTTTCTTGATATAATTAACAGTGTTCCTCTGAACAACAAATTGCATTCTAACACTAAGCTTTAGGGAAAAGACCTGTCCTAGGAAGAATTAGTAGCAGCATTGATACCTTGCCTTAGGTGGGTATTAGTGCTGGCAGTTTCAGTGACTTTTAGCTGGTTGATGTTAAACCACCCTTTGGCTAAAAGGGATAAAATCTACTCTCCCCTGAATTCTAAGTGTGACACTGTAGTTATATTTGCTTTTACATTCCTTTCAACTAGGTTAGTTCCTTTCCACTATTATACTAATAAGGGTGACATGATCAATCCTGGGGCATCACCCTCTGTCTATTAGATGCATAGAAGTGTCTTAATTTATACTGCTGTAACAAAAATACCATGGACCAGGTGGCTACAGAAATGTATTTCTTACGGTTCCTGAGGCTAAAAGGTCCAAGGTCAAGGCCTGGCAAATCTAATGTTTGCTGGGAGACCTCTCTGCTGCTCAAGTATCTGTCTTCTCATTATATCATCCCATGGTGGAGGACAGGGAGACAAAAAGCAAACCTTCATGTTTCTTTTTACAAAGGCACTAATCCCATTTGTAAGGTTTCCAAACTCATGACCTAATCACTTGCCAAAGATCCTTCCTCCTAATACTATTTCAACATGTGAATTTTAGAGGACACACACATTCATCGCAAACAGTTGTTCTATGATCCAGTCACAGGAGAGAATGTTTGGCTGTTAGACTTACTGCTATGATTTGTTTCCTCTAAAACTAATGTTAAAATTTGATCCCCAGTGTAATGGAGGAAAGAGTGGGGCATTTAAGAAATGACTAGCTCAGAAAGATGGAATAAAGCCTTTTTCTTGGAAGTTTAACTATTAACTGAGCAAGTGTACTGGTGTAAAGCAAAGCTTCCCCTGTGTTCTTTCTCTCGCACATGTATCTGCTTGGTCCCTCTGTTTTTCTGCTATGCAATGGCACAGAACTATACCCTCACTAGAAGCCAAGTGGTTGCCAGAGCCATGTTCTTAGATTTGCCAACCTTCTGAACCAAGAGCCAAAATAAATTTCTTCCCCTTATAAATTACCTAGTCTCAGATACTTTTATTATGACATTTACGAAGTATGTGAATGACTCAAAAATGCATAAAGAGATTTAAGTGCTACATAATCTCACTATTATAAACAGGAAGAAGTTCATTTTATGGTGCCATTATATTGTGAGATAGTGGACAACTTTTTCCTTGGTTTCAGTATCCTCTTTGACTTAAATGACTGCCTCCTCCTTCTGGGGGAAGAGAGTTTTTTAAAGCTCCCCCTGGATGTTGACTGTCAATTGACTATGCTTTATCTTCATAGAAAATCATGCCAAAACGTATTGTTAACCCTAATAGTGATGACTGGGGTCTTGGATAAATGACCTCAACTTTAACCCTGGAAATCATCTTTTCTAGTAAAGAAGACATGTGCTGAGTCTGACTTTGTGTGCAACAACGGCCAGTGTGTTCCCAACCGATGGCAGTGTGACGGGGATCCTGACTGCGAGGATGGTTCTGACGAAAGCCCAGAGCAGTGCCGTGAGTGTGACTTGTTTTGGACTGGAACTTTCCCAAGCTGTTCTGTGTCTCATGGTTCTAAGTAATGCTTAGTCTACTATTTGTTATTCATTTTCCTCCGCCTGCCTTAAAGTTTAGGTCAACTGACTCCAAGGTCAGTCAAGTTGTTAACAGTTGTTCAATTTGCTTTGAAGAATATTCTCCCAGCTCTAGCAAGACTGACATTCTCTTGGGTAGCTTCACTTTTCAATATTTAAGACTGAAGCTAGTAGATTCGATTAAGAACTCCTTGACTAGGTGCATAGATTTCAAATGCTTGATAATAACAACTCTGAGCAGATGGTACTCTAGTCCTGGAAGCTAAGTCAAGATGTGAAGGATCCCCATGGGCCAAGTATAAGCTTTTAGATACACAGCTTTCCATATTATGGGGGGAAAGAGCTATTACTAAAGAGGTAAGGTGACTAGTAATTGAGTGATTTAGTGATTTTTAACAAACATGTAACTTGAAGTTCCTAAAGCAGGGATCTTATAGTTTGGTTTTAAAGAGGAGAAACTTCATGGGTTTGAGAATGTGTATTTCTGTCTGTAGGCTGATATGCAGGGAAAAGTGTATGAGATCATAGAGGATCATGACTTTAGATCATATAAATTGGAATCATTTGAAAGCCCAAGTGAAGAAGGTCTTAGAATTCAATGTAAACCAATGGAGGCGCCTGATGCAGAATAAAGGGCTAATATGAATAGTTTAAATTCAGAATGTGATTATAAAAGAAAATCAAGCAGAAACTCAATTTTCCTAGAAAAAAATAAGGGAAATAATTATAATATGAGTTAAACAGGTTACTTAAAGA